>JAKSZT010053887.1:102621790-102656034 GCA_026826555.1 Tolypeutes matacus | reverse complement strand
CCATTCCTTTCCCCTCCCACACTTTCCCACATTAGCAACATCCTTCATTAGTGTGGTACATTTGTTACAATTGATGAACACATATTGAAGGATTGCTGGTAACTATGGACTACAGTTTACATATTCTTCCCCATGCCATCAGACTGTTTCTTATTCAATGGAAATGGAAGGAAAAAAATGCATGGCTAAAGTAGACTTATTATTATTCTAATATATACATTCTTATTCTAGCAATTGAAGAAATTTATCATTGATATAAAAGTAGTAGACACCAGAGGTTGTTAGGGGAATGAGAGGGAATAATAGGTGTAATATGGGGACATTTTGGGGACATTGGAATTATCCTGCATAACATTGCAATGACAGATACAGACCATTGTATATTTTGTCATAACCTACAATATTGTGTGGGATATTGTAAACTATAGTGTAAACTATATTCCATAGTTAGTTGCAATGTGTCAATATGTGTTCATGAATTTTAACAAATGTACCACACTAATGAAGAATGCTGTTAATGTGGGAAAGTGGGGTGGCGGGGGGAGAGTGGGGCATATTGGAATCCTCCATATTTTTTATGTAACATTTATGTAATCTAAAGCTTCTTTAAAAATAAAATTAATTAATTAATTAATTAATTAAAAATGTTTCACACAAAAAAATATTAAAGAAGCACCTATGTATGAACTGCAAGACTTAGTGACTGATCACAGTAAATCCAGGATCCATATTTAGGGGCAATATTCAGCATAGTAACCCCTGTTTTTCCTTCATTGTGTCGTAGACCAAGGGGCTTGAATCATTCTTAATTCACTGGCCCTTTTATCTTAAAGGATTTAATGGAGTAAAGTATTTGTCATACATTGGGCCAAGGTGCATTCAAATATATATTCACAATATGAAACACACTAAAGTTTTGTCATATTGAGATGTTCATAGTTCAAGAAAAGAATAAGCAAATGATCTTAAAATTACTTGGACTGAGAATAAACCACATATCTTTATTTTTCCAGAAAGGCTGTCACAAATCTTGCTGAAATATTATTCTAATACAAAAAATAAACAGCTTCACAATTGTGGGGTTAGAGACAAAATATACTCATTTGACTCAGAGAATTCTAGAGTAAAAATACATACTTAAGCTAAATTCCAACTTCAGTATAAATTCAAACACATTGTTTCATGAAAAGACATGAAAAATCTTATAATAATTTCTAAATTAGTTTCAGTGGCTATGTTAATGAAATAACTTAAAGATATAAATTAATAATATAATTTTGCATTAATGGATTGTTGAGATAACCAAAAATTCATTTCTGATTTAAAAAATTAATCCTTTTTCCCTTTTTTTCTACCCCAACCCTTCTCTTCTTGTATCTTTCTCTCCCTCTTACAATAATCCATGAATTATATACAGAATATTTTCTGAAGAATGCTAAGGACAAAACAAGAATTAGGAAGATAAGAAAAAACAGAATGAAAGGAAAATTCATGCAAGCAAATCTTGAAAAATGTATCAATAGGTACTCTACTAAAGGAATCCATTACATAATACATCTTGACTAACACACACCAGAGAAATTTCAGCAATATTACAATTCTTACCTTCACTTCTCTGGCGTGCCTGAGAAAGACAACAATTGTGGAGGATTAAGTGCCTCTATAAGCCTGTATTAAAATGTCAGATTTAGCACCTTTTCACAGTGTAAGCACGGAAAAGTAACTTAATCTTTCCAAACAACAACAACAAAAAACTACCAATAAAACTACTAATGAACTAAATTTTCAGATATGACCTAAATTTTCAGGTATGACTTGTTCAAATTCGTGTACACGGTGTCATATCAGAGTGCTTATTGATGAGATTCATTTAATTATTTGTATTAAATTTTTGATATTATATAAATGATACATAAAATGGAAATATGGCCTCATTTTATTTATATAAAATAAATCAATAAGAATTTATATAATTATTTTTATCAAATCATTGAGAAATTAATGGCCCCAAACCACAAGCTAAGTATTTCTTTTTTAAATTATATATATTGTTATATGACAGAAAAAATACAGTAAATTATCATCCTATTTAAGATAAATCCAGGGAATAACAATATTCTATACTTTAAGTGACCAAAATGATTCATCTCTGTCACTACATTCTGCTTTTGGACATGAAATATGAGTATGTTTTACTTAAATTCTCCTTATGCTCTTTTTTTGTGCTTTTTTTTTTTTTAATTAGATTACATAAATGTATAGCAAAAAATATAGGGATACCTATATGCCCCACTCCCCACACCTCCTACACCCTCCCACATAAACATCCTTTATTAGTGTGGCACATTCATTGCAGTTGATAAATGCATCCTGGGGCTTTGCCACTGAGTGTGGACCATAGTTCACACTGTAGTTCACACTCTCTTCCACACAGTTCTGCATGTTATGTGATGATCCTTATACTCTTGACAGTATAATTTCCTGGCTACTCTTTGTCACTGGTCATCTCTATAGAGGAATAAGTTGGTTTACAAATGAAGGCATTTTCTTTTTAAGAAAGCATGTCCCACTACAGAAACTCTCTACTTCATTATAAAGAAATGGAAACATTGTGTAGGATGTATGGAGTTTAATCATTTCATCCAGAATGATCTGCAAATGAATATTTCTGCTAACAAATATTTTGGGACTATTAAACTAGTTATGCATATGTGCAGCTGATTTCACTTTAAGAGATGACAGCATTTAGAAAAATAGACATGATCATTTAAAAAAACAATCAATCTGAAAGACAGAAAACCACTTTCCCAACTCTCACAGAGATGAAAATAAGAAAGTAACAGAGGCCCATGAGAACAGTTATAAAAACATTAAATGAGAAGAAATCCTATGATCGCAGTTACCACAGATAATTAAGTGGTTACTAGGATTAGGAAATTTGTGGACATAATTTTATATAATCTACATTGCAATCTGCAAACTAAATAATTTAGTATCCTTTTATACATGAAAAAGCTCATGCCAAATTAGATATATAATCTGACCAAAGTCACACAGTTAGTTAGCAGAGCCAGGATTAAAGTTCAGATTTTTCTGACTCCACACAACAAGCGACTAAAACATATATACAATAACATTGTGAAATGTAAAATTCTATAATCATCATTATCTAGAAACAATACAAGCTATATCTTAGTTATTTGAATTATTTCTATAAAGCCAACAAGCTTAAAAGAAAATGAAATTTTAAAAATAATAAGATAAAATTACTTCTAGATCAATTATTTAAATAGTAAATTAATCTAAAATTCATTTAAAATCCTCTGTCAGAAAATAAAATTATGATACCTAAGTGACATACACCAAATAGATGGTTGAAAGTTAATTTTCTCTCTCTTTAATATTTCCTTCTAATTTAAATATAGTCCCTTATTTCTGTTGCCCCATTCTATTATCTTCCATCAAGAAAATTAAGCAGATATCTACCTTGCAGCTCTAATGATCTATTTATTTTGAGAGGCTTTCCTGTTTTCCAAGCAATTTTCCACAGAAGGCATGCTTTTCCATGCAAATAAAACTCTGAGTAAATAGAATACTTATCTCAAAATTTAAATGTTAAAGCCCATATTGTATATTGAGATTCAATGTTATAGTTTCTAAAATATTGCATAAGTGATGAAAAACTTTTCTTCTTACCTCTGGAAGTGAACTGGTAACAATTATATTATGCTGTGAATATTACGAATTAGTATACTTATGTCAGCTTATTAAGCTCTTTTTGAAGTCCACAGGGAATGCCCAAAGAGAAAACACAATAGCTCTTTTTTTGCAATAGAAATGCAACAAGGTGGGGGACGGACGTGGCTCAAATGGTTGGGCGTCTGTCTCCCATATGGAGGGACCCGGGTTCGATACCCGGGACCTCCCAGTAAAAAAAAAAAAAAAAAAAAAAAGAAATGCAACAAGATGAGATTTTATTCCCTATACCAAACAAATGAAAATTTCTGTAACAATAACCTACCTGCTGAAAATGACTACATGAAGGCAATTTGGCTCTAACTTAAAAATTATCCTTCAGTTGAAGAGCTGTATGGCATAGGATAGGAAAAATAATCTAATGATTATTTTCTAGTACATAGTTGTAGCTCTGATATGTTTTTACTACAAGGCATTAGGTTAATAAATTAAATTCCCTGAAATCCAGTTTATTCTTATGTTAATATAAACTATTTAAATCCCCAAACATTTTGGTAATTATGTATATAAAGATAATCTGAAAGCACAGCCTGAGACATAAATTATAATTGTTTAATAAAAATTACTATGCTTATTATTTAAATTTTAAAGTACTATATTTCTGAGTGGCAGGAGAGATTGTTTAAGCTCATTGAGAATCTCACAGAGAGGAGAAACATATAGATAAGAACTATTAACAGGAGAGTTGGGGCACTGGACAGATAACTAATAGTCGATGTAGAGAACATTAAAAAGTCACATGTTTTGAGTATTATATGGTCATTCTTTGTCTTGTCCATCTCATATACTAATATATAGACTAGTACTTGTCTACATACCTAAGACTCTTAGAATAATTTTTGAAAGTACATGGATGCCTGGATTCCACACCAAGAAATTCTAACTTAATGACAAGTTATCCCTTTTCAAGTAAAGGCTAATCTGTGGCAACTGCCCAGTCCTACAACCATAAAAGAAGCAGAATGCCTAGTTGGCCTCTAAGGATTTTGAAGCCAACATATTTCTCATTTGGGTGTGCTACTCTGACCACTTTCTAAGTAACCCCAAAAGCTGCTAGTTTTGATAGGGGCCAGAACAAGAGGGGTTTCTGCAGCAGGTCCAGACTCCATGCAAGTTCCTTTGCCACTTGGGCCATACTGATTCAGCTTATCCAATGATGCTAGAAATATAAGTGCCAAACTGAGATGCTGTTTGGAGCCTTTATCAGGGCTCTAAATGAGAATCACAGTGTAAACACATGGGATTTTGGAGCAAAGCTTGCCATCTTTCTCCTACTGAGAACCAGCTTTCAGCCTATTGGGCCTTAGTACAGACTGAATGTTTAACTCTGGGCCCCTAGTTACATTGGAACTAAGCTGTCCATCATGAAATGTCTGATCCACTGAGCCATTAATTTGGGCATTCCCAGTATCAGTCCATCAACAAGTGGAAATGGCTTATGAAAGATCAGGCTGTAGCAGGGGCTTTGAAGGTGCAAATAAATTGCATGGAGTAGCTCAAATGCCCATGGTCTCCATTCCTTCCATGTCACCTTCTCTCTCCCATCCTGCAGCTATGGCTTCTTAAGGAGTTCCTTAGAAGAAGTGAAAGATTGGGGCTTGTTTACAGAAAGATTTACCCAATAGATAGACACCACCCAAAAATGAATGTGTGCAGCACTACAGCCTCATTTTGGAACATCCAAGAAGGGCTGTGTTGGAGGGTAATCTTCCCAGTGGGCATGCCCTGGCAGTAGTAAATGTAACTTATTTTGTTTGGAAGGAGAAAGGGCCAGAGGTGCATTTGTATACAAATACATGGGCTATGGCCAGTAGTTTAGCAGAGTGGTCAGGGTTTGGAAGAAAAATAATTGGCAAATTAGTGACTAATTAGTCTGTGGACGAGGTATGTGGACAAAGCTTTCTGAATTGATAAAAATCATGAAGATATTTGCCTACATATGAATGCCCTTGAGACAGTGTCTTTAGCAGAGGAGGATTTCATAATCAAGAGAATAGGATGCCTTGTTTTGTGAATACCAGTCAGCCTTTTCTTCCAGCCACTCCTGCCATTGTCCAAAGGGCTCTGCAACAAAGTGTCCATGGTGGCAGGGATGTGGTTTATGAATGGGCTCAGCAACACGGACTTCTGCTCACCAAGGCTGAAATGGATATGGCCACTGCTGAGTGTCCAATCTGACAGCAGCAGAGACTAAAACATAGTCCTCAATATGTCACCATTCTCCAAGATGATCATCCTGCAACCTAGTGGAATGTGGATTACATTGCACAGCTTGCAGCATGGAAGAGGAAGCATTTTGTTGTTACTGGAAAAGACTTATATTCTGGATACTGATTTTATTTCTCTTTGCACAATGCTTCTGCAAAATCTACAATCTGTGTGATTACAGAATGGCATATCTACCATCATGGTATTCTACAAGCATGGTTTTGCTCAAAGAAATCACTTTATAGCAAATGAGTTGTGTCAGTGAGTCCATGCTCATGGGATTTACAGACCTTACCATGTAACCCATTATCCTAAAACAGAGAGAATGATCGAACCAAGCAACACACTATTGAAGACTCAATCACAATGTCAGAGGGGCATAATACCTTGTAGGCCTGGATGAATATTTTTCAGGGAGCTGTTTGTGTTCTACATCAGGGTGCCCTCTATGGGACTGTTTCTCCCACAGCCAGGAATCACAGGCCCAAGATCAAAGATTGGAAATGGTAGTGGTACCAATTACTACTACCGATGTGAATCACTAGAACTATTTTGGCTTCTTTTCCCTGTGACCTTATGCTCTGCTGGCCAAGAGGACTTGAAAAGATGGAATCCCTTCCACCAGGACACACAACAGTGATTCCAATGAATCTGAACATAAGACTGCCAGCTGGACATTTTGGTCTCTCCATGCATCCAAATCAGTGTGAATAAGGACTGCCAGGTGTGATTGATCCTGCTTGCCCACATGAAATTGGACTGCTAAAGGAGGTAAGAAAGAGTATGCTTGGAATATAGGAGATCAATTAACATGTCTCTTAGTACTACCATGACCTGTGGTTAAAGTCAGTGAAATACTACAACCTTCTGATCCAGTCAGGAGTACTGTATAGTATAGATCATTCAGGAACGAAGGTTTGGGTCACCCCACCAAGCAGAGGACCATGATCAACTGAGGTGCTTGCTGATAGTAAAGGAATATGGAATAGGTAGTAGATAGAGGTCATTATAAATACTAGTTAGGCCATGTGGCCCTGGGCAGAAACAAAGGTTTTAATTAAATATTTTCCATTATGTTGGAATATACACACATTAATGTATATCTTTGCTTTTCTTCTTCTTTGTGCCCTCTGCATAAAAAATAAATTATGATAACTTTATGTCATAGTATTAAATTTACAGGATATGAGGAAATATCACTCAAGGACTTGCATTTGCTTATGGGAAAAAGGCTAATGCATTTTCTGTGTTACAAAATAAAACAGTCATATCATATTAGGCAGAATTATGAATATCTTATTATCTCAATTAGGGAATTAATTATGGCTTAAGTGGACATGTATGAGTATCTTGTTGATAAGCAATGGGCTGTGACGTTTAAGTTCATGTGTCAACTTGGGCAGATTATGGTGCCCAAGGTGTTTGAACAAGATAGAACTGTCATGATTTTCTTGGTGAGGTTATTTCACAAATGGATGTGCATCCATAATCAGTTCTTTGCCTTTACAACTCATTTCATCTGTCTCTACAATGGAATTTTCTCATGGAATGTAGGTGGTCTCCCCATCCAATTAATTAGTTCTTAAAAAACAGAGCTGAGGATATCAGAAGCTAGAAAGAAGAATTTCTATTTAAGCTAGCCAAACTCTATTGGGAAGTTCAGCTTCACCATAATGGGAGTTTCCAACTCACAGCCTGTCCTGCAGAATTCACCCTTGGAAACACCCACAGTCATACAGTGAACCAATTTCTATAACAAATCTTTTAATATATAACATGTCAGTTCTGTCAAAAACCCTCTTAGTTTGCCAGACTTCTATGACAAACAATGCAAGGGAGTTGGCTTAAAAAACACAAATTTATTGAATCAGGGTTTTGAAAGCTAGAGGTACACATTCAAATTACAGCAAGGCCTGCTTTGTCCCAAAATTCTGTAGAACTGTTGGAGGGTTACTTCAATTCTTGGGATTCCTGAACTTGGATCCCTGTTTCCTGTCACATGGAGAGCTCTTTCTCCTTGTGTCTGATCCTATTTCTTATGGTGTTCTCTGTTTTCTGGCTTCTTTCTGCATGACATTCTCTAACTTCTGGTTCCAGTTTCTTCTCTTTATAAAGTTCCCAGTAAGGGTACTAAAGAACCACCCTAATTCATTTTGGTCACACCTTAAATGAAAATAATATATTCAAGAGATTCAATTTACAAAATGATTTACTCCTAAAGGTATGAGGATTAATAAAATATTTCTAAATTGGGGTACATAATTCAACTTTCCATGATTTGCCCTCTGGAAAAAAAGATCTGTTCTACCCATAAGCAAAATACATTTATCCATCCCATTATGCAAAATCTTTAAGTCATTTCAGCAACATCTCTAAGTCCAAAGTATCATCAAAATCATTTGGAGATATGGTCCAGCCTGGGGAAAAATTCCTCTCTAATCTTTGGAACTGTGAAACCTAGAAAACAAGTTGATTGATTCCAAAATGTATTAGTGGGAAATGCATAGGATAGACATTCCCTTTCCAGAGGTGAGAAACTGGAAGGGAAAATGGATCTGGTTTCCCAAGCAAGTTTGAAATCCAGCCTGCAAACTCCATTAGATATCAAGGTCTGAGAGTTATCTGTGGAGCTATGCATAGTCCTCTGGGCCTACTGGAGTGGTGATCTCCCCTTTTCAAGTACCTGGAGAGTGGTCTTGTTCTGCAAATAGTAGGGCCTAGTTGCCACCATCTGCAAGCATTGAAATGATGGGCAGGCACTGTGTGAAGAACACACCATCTTGCATTGGGATGGCAGCTCAAGTCTTCCTGAACATCCAGACAGAAGGTTTGTCCCCTCCAGTCCCGGATCAGAAATCATCCTCTACCCAAAGGATGGCCCGAGGAGACTGGAGACTTTCCCATGGTTCTGCCCTTGAAGTCATTGTTTCTTCATTTTGTCTTGTCTCTTCTTGCATCCAGCCTGGCATTTTATCAGCTCATACAAAATTCTCAAAAGCCATCAGAGAAAAGGATTTTCCATAGATCCTTCCTAGGCAAATGCATTTCCAATCCTGCCTGGAAGCCTGCATAAGGGAGTGATGACAATATTCTGCTTTCATGTGTTGTTCCTATTTAAAGGAATTTTTTCAGTTCATGAAAATTCACTTACGCTTATGATATATGTACTTTTCTACATGCATATTACATGCAATAAAAATTTAAAAGGAAAAATCTTGTGGTCCCTTTTAAAATAAGGTACTCAAAAATGCTTTGAATCACTCATCATCTTACTGATTGTCCTATTAATGAAATAGTAAATACATTTTTGCCACATATTCATTTATAGTTGTATTAGAGTTTTTAACATGTTTAAAATTGCAGTTCAGCATTTTAGTTCTGTCAATTACTCTTAATTTTTAAAACTTCTTTTTCATTTCAATTTTTTTTTCATAGCTCTCTTTTTTCATATTTTCTTTCCTTAATTATGTTTTCTGTGGTGGTTAATCACTCTCATATTTTACTAAATGTTACTAGATTTCTGTTTGTTTTATATCTAGTTTATTTCTGACTTCTATGACTCCTGCTTTTATATCATCCTTATGTTTATCCCTCTACTTTCTGATGTAGATGATTTTCTTCAAGCTTTAGCTTTTTAAACATTTTCTTCTACATTATTATATAATATTAAATTACTTATTTCCTTGCTATATTGTCATTTTATGCACTGATATTATTATGTTTTGGAATATATTTTTGTTCCATTTTTCCTTCTCTCTTATATGGTGTTTAGTAGCTGTGATTCTTTTATTCACTTTATGTTTAAATGTCATTGTTATTCTGGATATCAGGTACAGTAATAGATTAATAATGGGTTATCATAACTTTTCCAGTTTCATGCTCAAGGAATTACTCTCATGTTTTTATGATGGACCTAAAGTATTTCTTCCTTTATGTATTAGTCTGCCGAAGTGGTACTAATGCAAACTACCAGAAATTTGTTTCCTTTTATAAAGAGGGTTTATTTGGGGTAAAAGCTTACAGGTCCAAGGCCATAGAAAGTCCAATTCTAGGTACCATAAGAGGTGTTTTCTCACTAGTCAATTGCCACATATTGAAGGAAGATGGTCACTGATCTCTGGCTGATCTCTGACTTCCCCTAAGGAATCACCCTTTCCTCTTGAGCTCTGCATCCCCAGTCTCTCGAGGCTTCATGCTTAAGTGATCCTTTAGTTCTTTCTTTCCTGACATAAAAATTGTTTCTTTCTGGGCCTCCTTTTTCAATCTCAGCTGTTCTGCTCTCTTCCCAATCTCAGCTGTAAGTTATCAGGCAAATGGCTCATCTTTCCCCAGGGCCTCAGCTGTCTAAGCCTTCATCTTTCTGTCACATACCAGGATCAAAAACGACAGTGCTCTCACTTCCTGTCTCCTCTTGTGTCAGTCTCAGTGAGTGCCGTTTTATATCAGACCCAGCAAGTGGGTGGGAACTCAACCTGTGACATGCCCATTGATGTAGTGGAATCAAAAGCCCTAAATCAATCTTAACAGTTAATCTACTCAAAGACCCCTCAACTGAATTTTTTTTTTTTTAAAGATTTTATTTATTTATTCATTTATCCCCCCCTTGCTGTTTGTGCTCGCTGGGTCAGCTAACCACGCCGTGCAGGGGGCTTGCCTTCACCAGGAGGCCCCGGGAACCGAACCCGGGGCCTCCCATATGGTAAACGGGAGCCCTACTGATTGAGCCACAGCCGCTTCCCTCCTCAACTGAATTTAATTCAATCAAAGGGTATCACACATTGAGTAATAGGTTAGTTCACAAACATAACCTTTCTCTTTTTGGGATTTGTGTAATAATCTCAAACTGCCACACTATACAACTACTTGTAATCTCATAGATAAGTCTGATACATGATTTTTCCTATCTGTAATTTCTTGAGTACCTTAGATGTACATGTTTTACCTTCCAAAGTGTTACTCCACACTTAGACATTATATGTTTCTGTAACAGTATTTCCTGAAACTTACATTTAAGAATTTCAATTAATAGTTAAAAAATAAGTTAACAGCTTTTTCACACAAGTCTAAGGAACTCAGTGAGTTTCTTATGACTTTGTCTTCTTGAAATTTGTGAAAGGCAGCAAGAAAAACAATTACAATCTGAAACTTTTCACTGTTTAAGAAGAAAAATTAACAATTTAAAATGAAATATTTATTTAAAAAATTAACCCTTTATCAGCAAATGCAAGTTTACCATCAATTACTTCTTTCACTTTTTTCCATTAAAAGAGGAAAGCAAAAATATAAATGGCACCACAAAATGTCACTGTAGTGATTGAATTCATTCTAATGGGAGACTCAAATCATCCAGAGCTCCAGATTCCTCTGTTCCCTGTCTCACTGGTTATCTATTGTCTTACCTGGGCTGGGAATCTGGGCATCACTACCCTCAACAGTGCTGATTATCAATTTCAAACTCCATAGAGATTTTTCCTCTGATTGTTGGCTATCATCAATTTGACAATTCTACCATCATTGCACTTAAAATGTTGGTCAATTTCTTGGTTAAGAAGAAAACCATCTCCAATTTTTGGTTGTGCAGACCAACTGGGTGGATTCTTAGTTTTCCTTCTGGTTGTAATGGCCTATGACCACTATGTGACTATTGCAACTCCTTGCTCTCCATTGTGGTGGTGTCCTGGTGGATCCAGCCCCTGCTAGCCTTCTTCACATACCTGTACAGTCTGACCATTGCAATGACTGTCTCCTCTTGAGTATTTTCTGTGTCATAAGGCTCCTCAAATGTAATCATCAATTTTTATTGTGATAAGGTCCTTTTGTTGGTATTACCTTTGACTGATACCTACAATCCAGAAGCAGCAATATTTATCTTTTCAGGGAATGATTTGTTGTTTTCCTGGATCAATGTTTTGATATCGTACTTCCAAGATGTCCTCTCAATTTTGAGGATATGTTCCTCAGAGTGAGAGAAAAAAATCCTTTCTAACTACATTTCTCACATGATTGCTATCTCTGTGTTCTTTGGTACACTTCTTCTCATGTATTTGCAAACTATGACCAATACTTCAATAGATAATGATAAAATGTCCCAGGTCATTTACACCCTAGTGATACCTATCTTTAATCCTTTCATTTAAAGCCTAAGAAAAGGATGAGAAGGATTCACTGAAAAGATTCCTGATTAATCCATGCTATCCTTTCAAACTAATGTAAATTAATAACTGCAACTCTCTTTATTTAAGGGTTTAAAATTTCTCCTAAAAATCCTGCTAATAATCAAGGGGTAATAAATAGCTAGTTTTTCATTAATTTAATTTTAGTTGGATAACTCAATGAATTTTATTTCAAGCCAAAATATCCAGCTAATTATTCCATATATGGAAATGTATAAAGTGTAAAATTTTAAAAAAAACATATTTCATAAGCAATAATTTGAAAATAAATGCATTCCAGTTAATAACATGGTATGTAATTTCTTAAAAATTAAGAGATAGTCTCATAATAATAGAGATAGGCAAGAATCATTTCTTGGGAGGTACTTGAGAATCAGATCATCTTCTTTGCCAACTCCTTCCTTTATTCAATGTTTAAAGGTTTTGTTATTATTTTTATTTTTTATTATATCATTTTTCCATCAATTTACAATCTTTTTGGGCCCTTTTTTATTGTGACCTTAAAGTCAATTTTTAAAATAAAATTTTATTGAAGTATATCATTCATACATGAGCATGCATAAACAATTAATGTATAATAAAATGTGTGAATTTACAATACAAATATGCATATCATCATGCAAGGTTCCCATACATCTCCCCACCACCAATACCTTCATTTTTGTGAAACATTTGTTTCAACTATGAAAGAGCTTCCTCAAAATATTACTACTAACTGTTACCAGATTTAGTCTAGGTTCTTGACTTATGCTGCAGAAGTGAATTTCAGAGCACATCAGGTTAGTCAGGCCAGTAATTTATTAAGGTAGGGAGAGAAGAGAAATGGGAGAAAATAACAGATCACGGGTCCCTGGTAGAGGGTAAGGGGCTGAAGAGTGATAAAGAGGGCTGATTTATAGACTACAATTTCCCATTATAGATTATAAATGCCCAGGTTTTACTTGCGTGTTGATCCGCACAGGGGGGACACAGTGAAAGGAGGGCGCGGAAGCCATGAGGGCCAAGAGCAGCAGCAGGGCCGAGAGCAACAGGGCTGAGAAAGGTTTTGCACCTGCTTTTTAAACTATTAATTATTCCACCCCTTTGCTAATGGCACGGGAGGAGTCCCAGGTGTTCGCTGCTTTGATTGATTACCCCACCCATCAATCCCCCAGGAGGGACCAATTATAGGGCCTCTGAAGAATATTAGGGGCTTTTTCTGGCTTCTGGGAGAAATCTCGGGAGTATCTTCCAGCAGCCATCTTGGGGTATTGATGTCCACATGGTTCCAGATCCATCTATTGATTCCCTATCTTACTAGTCTGCTTCATAACCATAGCCCATATCTTACAATTGATGTATTTTCCCCCAACTAACTCAATTATTATCACCCTATATTAGTGTATATATTTGTTCTCATTTAGGAGAACACATTCTCATATTTGTCCTGTTAATGAGAGTCCATCTTCCACCACTGGATTCCCTGTTTTATACTGTCCCATGCTTTGTATAATCCATTCAAAATGTACACTCAGTGGCTCACATTTTCATCACAGAGTTGTGCTGAAAGTCAATTTATATCACAGACAAAATAAAACTTTATGAGAAAATAAAAGTGAAACATGAATGCTTGAAAATGCATAGTATAGGACATATGGCAAAACATTCTGAAAAAAAAAGAAAAAATTTTCTACTTTTTATGCCTCTCATTCAGTCATGCACATAAAGCAAAATATTTATGTTCATCCAAATATGATATAAAATTAAATTTTCCCCATATGATGTTCTTATGCTAGACCTTGTACAGAATTGCCTTTGTTATAAAAACCATAATATCAAATACACTTCTTTTGGCATTTTTTTATTTAGTGTACTAAGGGGTAAAAACGTTGCTAGGAAAAAAAATTAATCATCTTGCAAATGGCACCATTTCTCAAAGAGCTGAAAGTCATATGAAAGATCTATGAATATGTAAAATGCTTTCACCATTGGATGGATTGAGATAGAGTAGGCATAACATGCAAAGTACAGATGGATTCCAGTAATAAACTACAGTTATGATATTTATAGGCAAGTCAGCAATGAGCTAAAACCTAGAACTGTGTCTCAGACAAGTGAATGAATTTGTAGCATTGATCATGAATATGCAGAAGTGCTGAAAGCAAAAAAAATCTAAATATGCCATGAATATTTCTGCTCTCAAGGTACAAAATTGATGTTAATTTGATTACATTAGCATTCAAGCATATTATGTTATTGATTTATTTGTTTGATTGCTTGATTTTAAATTATTACAAGCAGGTTTGGCTTCACCAGCCAATATATTAGCAATTAGAGAAGTACATTTCTCAGTAAAAATGATTCATTATGCGTCAGGCTAGTTGAGCAGAATTGGGGCATTAGAGCTAAACTCACCTTGAAATATTGCCAATTCAATATGTTTTATTAAGTAAATTAGGGTCAAGATTGAAAACTATAGCATTTTCTTCCTTTTAATTATGTTTACATATGAATTTTCTAAAATGAATTTTCTGTCTCAAGTATTAGTTTCTTATTGCTGTTGAAGCAAATTAACATATATTTAGTGGCTTACAACAACTAAAAAGTATTATCTCACACATCTAGAAGACAAATTAAAAATGGTTTGCTATACTAACAAGGTGTCAGCAGGCTACATTCCTTCTGGAGGCTCTATAAGAACCTGTTTCCTTGCCTTTTTCAGCTTCTACGGGCTGTTTTTATTCCTTGGCTTGTGGACTCCTTCAAGCCAGTAATCACATTACTCCAATCTGCTTCTGTTCTCTGTCTCTGTCATTCATGCCTCCATCTGTCCTATGTAAAATCCTTTGTGATTTTATACAGAATCTCTATCATACCCAGATAACACAGGATAATCACCTCATCTCAATTTCCTTAACTAATTCCATCAGCAAAATCCATTTTGCCATGAAAGTAGAGAATTACGGTTTTGGGAATTAGGACTTGGACATCTAGGGAAGGTGGGCGATTTTTCTGCCTGTTACTTCTACATTGGCATATTTCTAGAAAGTGCAATCTTATATCTTATTCTTCATTTGCTAGTGTCCAATAAAATAATCCCATAAAAGTTTACTTTGTATATACCAATTCCACACTACTAACTAGCAATATTTTTTCTAATCAAACTTTACATGGAATCCTCTTTAAATAAAGGATTTAAAAAGAGGATTTGGCTTAAAGATTCCATACACATGCTGGCATATCACTTGTTACACTGTCATTCAGAAGTGATGAACTACCTCAATAAACCAATCAGGGACATCAGCAAAGCTCAAGTTTCCAAAGAAATAAGAGGGGGAAAAATAACATATTTGCAAGCTGTGATCTGCTACTGGTCAAAGTAAGCCACATAGGACATTACTTTACCTGCAGTTCTAAATTGTACATGTCTGCATGTCCAGGCAGCATCTTGTGTCTAAACAATGATCACAAAACCTGGGTGGCACTTAGGGGAATAGGAGACACAAGGCACAGTCATGAAGAAAGGATTGTCAGGGCATACATATTGTATTAGTCAACCTAAGGGGTGCTGATGTAAAGTACCAGAATTCTGTTGACTTTTACAAAGGGTATTTATTTGGAGTAAAAGTTTACAGTTACAAGGCCCTAAAGAGTACAACTCAACTTACCATAAGAGGTACTTCCTTACCCAAAGTCTGTTGCCACATGTTGAAACAAGATGGCTAGTGATATCTGCGAGGGTTCAGACTTCCTCTTTCTTCTTAGAGCTCTATGGTCCCAGCTTCTTCTGATCTCAGCTGTAGGCTATAGGGATCTGTTTCTTTCTGGGCTCAGCTGCTCTGTTCTCTTCACAAGGTCAACTGTAAACTAACAGCTGAATGGCTCTTCTCTCTTCCTGAGGCATCCGCCATGTCTCTGGAGCTGTCTCTCTTCTTCTGTGTATCTTCTTTGTGTATCTACTTCTGTGTTCTTGATTGACCATCCATTTCTATAGCCTACCAAGGGTGTGGAGACTCAACTCTGAGTTGCCGTAATGATGTGGTCAAATCAAAGGCCTAATCTTGACATAATTTAATCAAAGACATCTCAGCTGAATCTAATACAATCAAAGGGTATCATGCCAAGAGAAACAGACCAGTTTACAAACACAATCTCTTTTTTGGGGGGGATTCATAGATAATCTAAAACTGTCACACCTATGAAAGTTAGGAAAGACCTAAAATAGCAACCACTTCCTTATTCTGTAGCAGTAGCAGAAGCTGTAGCTCTGACCAAAGTCTATGAGTTAGGGATGCCTTGGACAGAAAGCATTGCAAGTGTATACATCTCAGCTTAGGTAAACACTAAATCCCATCAATAATATGAGATCAAGAATGGGCAGTACTTTCTCTAATTCAGAAGTATAGTAAGTAACATTTGGAAAATTTAAACTCAAATCTAAGTTACTGAAAACCTATACTGTTTTTACTAATGAGTAATTGAGTAAATAATTATGTGTTGAAAGACTAAATTTTATACTTCAATACTTTATAGGCATCTCAATACAGGCTCAAGTGCAATAAAGCAAAAAACGAGGCAAATGAATTTATTTTCCCACTGCATATAAAAGTCATGCTTACACTATACTGTAATATGAAATAGCATTGTGTCTAAAAATGTGCATAACTTAATTAAATGTGACACAGAGTCACAAAGTGAGCACATGTTGTTGGAAAAATGGCACCAAAAGACTTACACAATATAAGGTTGCTACAAACTTTCAATTTGTAAAAAAACACAGTATCAAGCATTAAAGTGAAACACAATAAAATGAAGTATACCTGTATTTTATGGGTGTAAAGACATTTATACTGCATCAACTATAAAGAAGAAAATGGGGATTTTCTTGTCCCTTAAGGTCTAGATATGTTTGGTTTAAGTGGCATATCCATCTCTCTGGAATTTCACAGACCCCTACTCCAGATGCCTACACTGCCATAAGTCTCTGAGTACAGAAGTTTATAACATACCAACAGGCTTCCTTATTCTAAGAGTAATATAGCCACCCCCACAGAAGAATTCCCCACTTGCCTTTCACCTTCTATATTCTCCTAACCTTATACCATTTTACTGGCTCCTTTCTCACCCTAATCTTCTTCTTTTCCATCTTTCATTTCCTTTCTATATCTCCGTGAAGAACTATAAACCTTTGTTTTATTTCTTTCCCTCAGGTAGAGTTATTACTTTATATAGTTTGAGGTCCTTCTAAAATCTATGACCCCAGTTGTCACTATCTGTTCAAAGCTGCTGTCACAGATATATCTTGTTTCTTTACTGCTTATCAAGGCACTTTTACAAGCAATAATGATTATCTGAGCAGGAATAGCTTTGTTGACACAGCAGTTTTGGTAATAAACTCTTCCTCATTTCACAAAATGAACATGAATTTGGTCTAACTAAAATATAAATATCAAAAAGCTTACTTCTTCAGAAGCAATTCTAAACACAAAAGTAATTTGCAATACAATAGTGAGAAGAGATTTCTAAAAGTTTTAAGAATAAAAACACATCTCCTATATATAGTTCAATGACTTAATAGAGTACATTACTGAATATTAATAGTTATTAATGTTTACTCAATCACAAAAACATACTGATTTAAACATGGACTAATGAGATTATATCATGTTATTTAGAAACTTTATGAAATATATGTTAGAAACATTCATGTTCATATTTGTGAGCTTGAAATATTGCTTCTTAATCACCAAATAATCAATATGGCTGCCAACAAAAAGTTCTTGCTTTGCAATGGTATGTTCTCTTCCTCCATAACCACTTTTCTCATTCTTTGCTTCAACCTTCATGCTTCTTTCAATATTGCATCAGCATTTTATTCATCATCAATAGGAAAATACAGATTCTAAACGCAAAATCCAGTGTAGAAAGTATGACTCACAGTGAATCACAGTGAGTTGGATGCTGGGATACCACACAGGAGTTAAGCTAGATCTCAGCCACTTTGCCATACCTGATTTTAGGGGGGAATGAGAAAGGCTCCAGCCATGTGCCCAGAAGACAAAGCCAAAGATTTGGTAATTAGCAGGCCACCTCTCATATGCAGAGTTCATCAGTTCTGTATGACATCAACAACTAATTTATCAGCATTACACTAAACTGTCCATCTTATCACTACTAACAATCTTAAAATATTAAAGATTTATGAAAATTTTGTGTTTATCTATCTCTGTTACAATATCAGAAATTCTTTGTTGACATGGAGTGTGCTTAATTGCATTTTAAATTGAGTACATTATTTGAATGTTAAAATATAATAATATATCAAGGCAAATAAAATAATTTTGTGCTATCAAATTAAATATGATTGAATTATTTTTCTCTATCCTTACCTTATATCTAAGCAGCACATACTCATAAGTAAGATGTCAGGTGCTGGGAATACTTGCACATTGATGATGGAATGTATATTGATAAAAGTAACCTAGAAAGTATCCATTAGAAATCAAATTTGTTTATTTGTCCCAAATCAGGGATCCATTCTTGGGTCTATTTCATAGAGATATTCAATCATGAATCACCAGAGGGACACACACAAATTTATGTGGGGTGATACATGGAGAAGTCAGTAATTAGGAACTTAATGATTCTTATAAAGTAAAGAGGCATTTAGTAAACAGAGATAAAGGCAAATTATAGCAACTTAACAATATTACTATAATATTAATGAAGAATTGGTGTATATGTAGTAAAATTAATCTAAAATACAAAAACCTAGTTGAACAAAGACCTTAGATATCATAATGAGATATGTAGCAACATATGCACTTTTATTAAAACATGCATTATATTTAGTTTATGAAACTGTTTTGCTTTAGCCATCCACACAGTAAACTCACTGGTGATTGAAGTCCATAAATGCTCTTGTATTACAATTAGCCCAGTGCTTGCTGGAACAAACACCTGGACACAATTACCTGGCCAAGTTGACACATTAGCCTAACCATCACACAGGGTTTGGTTTTGTGAGTTATGAATATATATTTTTCTCTTCTTCATATTCTTTTCATTAATAAGGAGACCTTTATTATGTCATTTAATGAATCTCTGTTTATCTGTGTATCTTTCTAAACACTAGAGGAACAACTGAGTTAGCAGATAAAATTGGATGAGATAAAAGTGCCTAAAAAAAGAACTTTTTAATAGTAATATTTCCATAATCTGTTGAGCTGCTTTTTTTCTGTTCTTTTGTGAATTTGAAATAAAAATGTTAATTAAAAAATATTTAATAATAAAATGAGGATGTTGCTGAATATAAAATGTGATAAACATTATGTAAACACATAATTATACATATAAATATGCATTATATGCACAAAGGAAAATAATTGGTAGAAAATACATTGAAAGATTAACATTTATGAATAATTTTCATTTTATTCTTTGGAATTTTGTTGTATTTAATTTTCTGTATAATAAAAATGTTTAATCCATATGATTGTTCATGCTTTTAAATATAAAAATATTTCATTTTGAAAAATGTGCTATTCCATCTCTGGTGGTTAATTTTGTGGCTTGTCACCCACAGATGTGTTATTTCTTTAGAAATACCTTCTCTTTTACCCAGTCATTGATTAGATTAGAGTATCAAAAAAAAAAGAATGCCAAAAATTGAGGCTCAAAATTACATAGCTTTTAAGAGAAAAGGAACTCTCTGGCACAAAACAATGTGAATACCTTTGTCCTTGGAAGATACCAAGCAATCTGCATTGGAGATTGGTCCCACGGATGATGTAATGCTGCATTAGCAGCAATCCTTAATGGAAGAGGTGTCATGGCACTGTCAGTGTGAAAGGCAATGGATTCTCTGGCTCTATTTGTGTTCACAGTAGTTCTTTGGTTTACTTGTGAAACATAATTTCCAGGTGAACTTTCCATTTGTTCAGGATTGGAACAAAAATTTTAGGTTGATTTATTTTACCTTAGAACAAAACAAAAATTGATTCATGAAAAAAGAAGTTATCTCAAAGAAAACAAATATCATATTGCAGAAATTTCAGGCTCCTTAAAGTGTTTACCTATTTTATTTGTAAGAAAAAAGTTGAGGTTGAAAATTTTCTGCATGGATAATAATGGTAGAAAATATTGTTCTCAAATGTAAAGTTTCTAGTTTATCTCAAAAAAAGGGAATAGTTTTAGAAGAACATGCATATTATTTAGGCCTTACCTTATAATGCCAGAGTTGTAGAAATTCAAACATAGAATTGATAGAATCAGCAATATAAATATAATGAAAATATAATCTTGTAATAAATTTAATTTAAATTTTAACTTAATAACATATTTTCTAAATTTTAATAGTAATATATGCTCTAGAAAATTAATATACCCCAGTAATGTGTTCTAAGGACTTAGTTTATGATCTGGCATTTTTTAACCTTAATATTGTATATAAATTAAGTGATGCACTAAACTCTATCATTGCTTATTATTTATCTAGCAGTTTATTTCCATTTTTTGAAATTACTTATAAGTAGGAATATAGAGTTAAGAACATGATCTCTAGATCAACCAATCTTGGTGGAATCACAGGGCCAACAGTTAATGTGACTCTGTAAGTTACTTTACTTTCTGTGCCTTTATATTCATCTAAAAAATGTGTACAATAATAGTACCTATGATAAATAGTGTTTTCATATGAATAACTGTGTTAATAAAAGGAGGTATTTATAATTGTGCCAAGTTCATTCAAATTATGCATTATATATTGGTTTCTATTATATAATATCCAAATGATGAATTATAACTACTTATTTGTCAAATAAAAATATTTTTTCAGTCATATTTTGAAAACTACTTTTATTATGAATTTCTAGAATCACTTAGCTAATTTTTTGAAACGCCACATCATTTATATACACCAGAACAGTTTTGAAGTGATTCATGTTAACTGTCACCTTTGATTTCACAATAGTTTACAAAAGTTGGATGTTATGAGAAGTAGGAATAACACAAATGTGCTTGACTTCATCCTTACAGGATTAACAGACTGTGAAGAGATCCAGTGTATTCTTTTTATGTTACTTTTCATGATATATCTGATTACTGTGCTAGGGAATGCTGGGATGATACTGATAATTCACCTGGATCTCCAGCTTCATACCCCCATGTACTTTTCCTCAGTCATGTCATTCCTTGATCTCAGTTACTCAACAGTCATCACATCTAAAACCTTAGAGGACTTACTGACTTCCACCAAGTATATTTCATTCATGGGCTGCTTTACACAGATGTAATTCTTTTTTTTTTTTTTTTTTTTTGTCTTCTTGGGTGTCACTGACTTTTACCTCTTTACTTCTATGGTCTATGACTGCTATATCACTCTCTGTAATCCTCTTAACTATGCAGTTATTATGTCCATGAGACTACCACAGTCTCTTCACTGGATCCTACATGATTGGCTTCATTGACTCCTTGGTCAATGTTCTTTGCATTTCTGCAAATCCAATGTAATCTATCACTTTTTCTGTGACTTAAACCCAATTTTAGCCCTGTCCTGCACTGACACTCATGACACTGAAATCATGATAATCATTCTCACTAGCTCAAATGTAATGGTGTCTATAATCACAATCTCTGTGTCCTATGAATCCATTTTTTCTACTATCCTGAAAATTAATTCCACTTCAGCAAAACACAAAGGCTTCTCTACTTGTGCCTCCCACCTTTCTGGGAGTCACTATCTTTTAACAGCACAATGACTTTTTACTTATTTTAAAACCCAAGAAGTCCTATAAATCTTGGTTTTATACTACGGTGAACCCCATGCTGAATCCACTTATTATGATAGTGATGCTGAATTTTTAAGTGCATCTTTTCGTCCTTTCTTATTTGGGTATTTATTGGTCTCTCTCTAAACATAGTTGTATCCTTTAATTTGTTTGATTTTTTTCTTTCTTTCTTTCTTTCTTTTTTTTTTTTTTTTTTTTGCACCATCCTCTATTAGAATGTTTTCATACCAAAAAGGAGGAGGGGCAAGATCATGTTGAATAGTGTTTTGATTTTGCACTTAGTGGGATGGGAAGATGTGTAGGATTTTGGAAGCAAATTGACATGATTCAACTTTATTTACATAGAGAAAAGTAGAGGATAAATCTTAAGACTTTTCTGAACAATAGGAGGAAGGCTTTTCTTTAGCTGAGACTAAATTTTTGATATTTCAAGAACCGACCTAAGTATTATCTTGTAGAGATAAACTATTTTAATTACATACCTAAAGCACTTCAAATATTGTCTGGCACTCAGTATGTGCTAGGTAAATATAATTGATTTTTCAGTCATTTGCAAATAAAAAACGGATGCTTTTATTTTGTCTTAAATATACTGAGGACCAAATCTTACATAAAATATAATATGCACTGATATACATAGGGTTAAAAAAGGGACCATGCAAATAGCCAAGTGTTTTCATGTTTTCCAAAGTTTATTTTACATTTATTTAATAACATCATGGATGCTTTCTAAAATATGAGGGTTTGAGTATTCTGTATTTAATTAAAATTTTAAAATACCCTGAACTTATTGTTGACTGAAAAGTTAGAGAATCTGTTGGCCATCATTGCCAACACCACCAAACAGAATACATTTTCTAAATTGCAGAAATGTTAATAAATGAAAACAAACCTGGCACTGCTCATAAAAATGACCAGAACATTTAAAAAGCTTATAAATATAAGAAAATAAACAATGCATGTACATGATGAAAGATTAGTCAAAAATATATTATTAAAATGTAAATATTTGTCAAAGAAATCTCTAATTGCAAACAAAAGAAAGAGGAATACAATAAATATAGATTCTAGACAACCTGGGTAATTAGGGAGAGGGCATAAAGGAAGCAAAGATTTTTTTAAATTCATTTGGATGCTAATAGAATGCATGAGCAATTTCTATTATTGGGTATCAATAAATGTTTATCTCTTTAGGACAACTCAAGTAAGAATAAACTATATTTGGTAAAATAATGGCAGTTCCTCATTTAGAAAGGAGAAAGAGGATATTTGGAGTTCTGTGGGTCGTACAGTGACCTTTTCTGAAGATCTCATAACTTGCTCCTAGACTTTCTCATGAGCACTTGGTATAGACCTGCAGAGAAGATATTGAGTGTAGTACAATATCTCAATCGTCCACTGAGAAAGAATGCAAGTCCCATTAATATAGTGCTCACTCTTTTATCCCAATTAGTACTGTAGC
Organism: Tolypeutes matacus; assembly: GCA_026826555.1. Taxonomy (NCBI): domain Eukaryota; kingdom Metazoa; phylum Chordata; class Mammalia; order Cingulata; family Chlamyphoridae; genus Tolypeutes; species Tolypeutes matacus. The sequence continues at coordinate 102,632,668 of JAKSZT010053887.1, read as the reverse complement.
TCACATTTGATTTAACAGTTTTTTAAATTGTATCTTTATTTTCCTTGTCTGCTTATACAGTAGCCATATCTTTCTCCTTCCCTCTGTGAAAGGTGAAACATTTCATTTTTCCCATTGCATCTTTGAGGCAATTGTCTCTCATTGGAATTTATTTTCTTTAATATTTAGCATCTTTCTGATGTGTTCAAAAACAGTTATGATTGTTTATATTAAAAGTTTCATAAAATTGTTAAGGTGGAGGAAATGGTCTTTGTAGATTCCTACATCCTAAGTGGAAGTGCAATTTTTATATTTCCTTTCAAATACTATCCACGGATGTAGTTTCAAATACATCTTTCTTGGAAAACCTCACACTTGCTAGAAAAATATCTTTCAAAGGATTCTAATATTAAACCTTGAAAATATAATGGAGCTTCACAATCATTGGAGATATAACTAGTCTCATCCAATTACTACTTGTTTCTTTATTAGAAAAGTTGTAGGTTTACAGAACAATCATGCATAAAATACATGGTTTCCATATACCACACTATTATTAACACTTTGCCTTGGTGCAGAACACTTCTTATAATTGATGACAGCATATTTTAATAATTGTTCTATATATATTATATAGCCCATTGATTAACTTAGGGTTCACTGTGTAATGTAGTTCTATGAATTTATTTTTAATTCTTTTCTTTTACCATATATATATGCAATCCAAAATTTCCCCCTTTTAATCACAATAAGATACATATTTCAGTGCTTTAAATTATGCTCACAATGTTGTGCTACCATCATCACCATCCATGCCGATTTGTGCCATTGATCTGAGTCTCATAGGAGTCACCACTTGCAGGAATCCATCCTGCAAAGTCTTGTGGGGATATGTCCATCAGAGCCCACAACAGCACAAAGAATTTCTCTGAACACTGAGGTTGAGAGAGGTGAAGGGGAGAACAGCTAAAGGAGCTCTTCTCCCGAGCTGATCCCCAGCACAATTTTTATTCAGAACTTTTTCACAGTAAAGGTCAGGGTATCTGTTAGAAGGGGCAGGTAGGCAGTGTGTATATGAGGGGTTGTCAAAACATCACAAGCAATCCAAGCAGAAAGATAATGAAAACATAGTGGCTTATGTCAAAGATAAGGTAGAGGTGAAGGTTCTGATAAACTAACTGAACAGACCAAGAATGTTTTTGTTTAAGGTAGGATCTGATAGTGCTGACTTCCCTGCATGGGCCAGGGAGCGGCCTCTAAACTGTTTCTTAGAAGTAAAGATCAGAAGAATCCCACACAGTTGAAGTATGATTTCCAATTTAATTGATCTAAAACAAAATAACTAGTTATATAATTTTTTTCATCAAAACATTGAACAATAAATGAACTCCCAACAATAATTTAAATATTTCCTCTTTAAGCTATACATATTTTTATTAAGTGATACTAAAATATCATTCTATTGATATTAAACCCAATGAATCAAAATATTCTATGCTATTAGGAACCAAAAACTGCATGTCAGTCACCACATTCTGCTCTTGAATATATCAGCAAAATAATACTACAGTTTGCTTGAATTGCTCTGTTTTAGTTTACTAAAAACTGCTGGGAACAATATACCAGAAATGGGTTGGCTTTTACAATGGGGATTTATTAAGTTACAAGCTTATAGTTCTGAGGCCTTGAAAATGTCCAAGTCAAGGCATCATCAAGAGATACTTTCTCTCTGAGCTGCAGCTGTGGGCAACCAGGTACATGGCTGCATCCACTCATCTCTCCTTCTCCTCTTTGCCTTGTTGCTTTCAGCTTTGGGCTGCTGCATCTGTGGATTTTCTCTCTCCTGGGTTCCTTGATTTCAACTTCTAGAGTCTTCTGTCTCACTCTGTCCTTTTCATGTCTGTTTCTTTTTTTTTTTAATAATAATTTTTTTTTATCTTTTAAAAGATACTTAGATTACATAAATGTTACACAAAAAATATAGGGATTCCCATATGCCCCACTCCCCACACCTCCGACACCCTCACACATAAACATCCTTCATTAGTGTGGCACATTCGTTGCAATTGATAAACATATCCTTTTATTCCTCTGTTTATAAAGTACTCTTGTAATATTATTAAGACACACACTGGGTCACACAATCTAATCAAACACACTTAATTGAGGTAATTTAATCAAAAGATCCTACATATAATAAGTTAACTTGCACAGAAAGGATTAACCTGCAGGACACGATATTTTGAGGTCCACAAAGCTTCATTTTGCCACATGCCCTGATATTCTTGACTATATAATATTCTGGCATCTCTTGATGTCTCTGATCTTCTTTTTAGATCAAGATATTGGTTTACAAATGAAGGTATATTGTAGAGTAAACAGGTTCCAGTAGAGAGTTAGTCTATATCAGTATAAGAATCTGGAAACATGCTAGGTAAAATGTATTGGAATCAGCCATCTTTTCTTATCTGCTCTCTAAGCAGGTATTTCTGTTAACACATGTTTAATGATCATTATCTTGTGTCTATATGTAGCTTATTTCACTTTAAGAAGAGATAGAGAATAGAAAGAATATATATATATAGATAGATAGATCCTAAACTTAAGGAAAAAATTTATCAATCTGGATTCTCAAATAAAATCATTTCTTCAACACATGTACTCAGAAAACAAAGTAGATGTCCATGAGAACAGGTATACAAACACTGAGTTTGTGAAGAAGGAAATATATGACAGCAACTACCACTTACATAAACCAAACAGTTCATTACCAGCTGAGTCAATATTAAATACAAAATTTTTCTGACTCCACAATCTAAGTTTTTTCCACTCAATATTATTTCAATGCTACTGTGGCATGCCAAAGTTCTGGAAATGTATACTCTAGTAAAATTGCAAAATAATGTCTTCACATAGTTGAAATACTTATTAATGCATCAAACTCAAACAGACCAGTAAATTAAATAAACAAAAAATAACTAAAGTGCACTTTAGATAAATTAATTAGTAAAATAAGTTTAAAATACATTTCTATACATCTACCAAAAAAATATAAATATATATTATCTTGAATACTCATTATCCAATGGAAAATGGTAAGTTAATGACCTCTCTGTTTAAATATGTAACTATTTTTAAAATATAGTCCTTTATTGATACAGTCTCTATATGGATTATTATCTTCAATCAAGAAAATTAAAGCAAATTTTTAATGTACTGATATATGTAGAGAGCACTTTCTATTTACCTTGCAAAAATTTCTACAAGTCACATCATTCAAATTTTAATACAACTCTAAGTAGAATACCTGAAAAACTAATTCCAATACTTCTGAAATACTTCCAAAAATTTGAAGAACAAGGAAGATTACTTAACTCATTCTAAGAGGCCAACATCACCCTATTACTAAAGCTAGATAAAGATTCTGTAAAAAAAGAAGATTCAGACAAGTTTCACTTATGAATATAGATGCAACAAAACTCAACAAAATAATTGCAAACTGAATCCAACAGTATGTCAAAAGAATTATGGACCATGATCAAGTTGGTTTTATCCAAGGCATGCAAATAAAAAATAAGAAAATCAATGTAACACTCCACATTAGTAAAATGAAGGGAAAAAAAAACATGACCATCTCAACTGATGCAGAATAGGAATATGACAAAAGTCAGCATCCTTTGTCATAAAAATATTTAGAAAAATAAGATTAGATGGAAACTACCACAACATGATAAAGGGCATTTATTAAAATGCCACAGCTAACTTCATATCAATGGTGAAATATTGAAAGCTTTTCATCTAATATCTGGAACAAAACATAGATGCCCACTGTCACCACTGTTATTCAACATTGTATTGGAAGTTCTAAGTTCTAGCCAGAGCAATTAGGCAAGAAAATGAATTAAAAGACTGCAAATTGTCAAGGAAGAAGCAAAACTTTCACTATTTGCAGATGATATGATCCTATATATAGAAAGTGCTGAGAAATCTACAACAAAGCTATTAGAGCTAATAAACAAATTCAGCAATGTGGTGGGGTACAAAATTAATACCCCACAATGTTTCAATATATTAGTAATGAACTATTTGAGGAGGAAATCAAGAAAAAATCCAATTGTGATAGCAAATAAAATAATCAAATATTGAGGAATAAATTTAAGCAAGGATGTAAAGGGCTTGTACACAGAAAACCACAAAACATTTTTAAAGGGAATCAAAGAAGACCTAAATTAATGGAAGGACATTCTGTGTTCATGGATTAGAAAATCAAATATTGTTCAGATGTCAATTCAACCCAAATTTATTTACAGATTCAGTGAAATCCCAATCAAAATTATAACAGCTTACTTTTCAGAAATGGAAAGCCCATTATCAAATTTATTTGGAAAGGTAAGTTGTCCAGAATAGACAAAAACATCTTTAAAAGAAGAATGGAGTTGGAGGACTCACACTTCCTTACTTTAAAGCATATTACAAAACTACAGTGGTGAAAACAGCATGGTCCTGGCATAAGGACAGATATATTGACAAATAGAATTTATATGAGACTTTAGACATAGCCCCTCCTGTCTATGACCAATTGATTTTTTTACAAGATGGCCAAGTCCACTTAATGGAAAGAATAATCTCTTCAACAAGTGGTGCTGGGAGAGGAGGGCATTCATTTCTAAAATAATGAAAGAGAACTGCAATTTCACACTATATACAAAATTTAACTCAAAATAGATCAAAGACCTAAATATAAGAGTCAGAATTACAAAACTCTGAAAAAATGAATGTAGGAAAGCATCATCAGAATCTTGTGTTAGACAAAGGTTTTGTATTAGTCTGCCATAGGGGTGCTGATGCAAAGTACCAGAAATCTGTTGGCTTTTATAAAGGGTATTTATTTGGTATAAAATCTTACAGTTACAAGGCCCTAAAGATTCCAACTAAAGTTTGTTTTCTCGCCAAAGTCAGTTACCACATGTTGAAGCAAGATGGTGGCTGGCCTCTGTGAGGGTTCAGCCTTCCCCTCTGGGCTTCCTTTTCCTCAGTTGCAGGCTGGCATAGGGCTTGTCTCTCAGGTCTTCCTCACTCTCCTGGCATAGGGCTCATTTACTGTCTGGCCTTCTCTGTCAGTCTTGGCTCTTTTCCCAAGGTCAGCTGCAAACTATCAGATGAATGGCTCATCTCTCCCTGGGACCCAGGATCAAGCATGATAGAGCTCTCTTTCTTCCTGTGTTTCTTCTTGAGTGAGTGTCCATTTATATCAGCACACCAAGGGGGGCAGGGACTCAATCTGAGTTATGCCTTACTGACATAGCCCAATCAGAAGCCCTAAATTGATTTTATCAAGTAAACTTAATCAGAGGCCCCTTACTGAAAATTTAATGCAACCAAAGGGTATCACAGTCAGAGGAATAAATTAGTTTATGAACATAATCATTCTCTTTTTGGGATTCACAAAAATAATCTCAAACTGTCATAACTTTCTTAGACTTACACCCAAAGCACAAGCAATGAAAGAACAAAATAGATAAATATGGCCACCTCAATATTAAAGCCTTTTGTTCCTCAAAGGGCTTTGTTATGACAGTGAAAAGAATCTATTCAATGGGGGAGAATATTTGGAAAACACATATCTGATAAGAGTTTACAATACAGAATATATAAATAAGCCCTACAACTCAACAATAAACAACAAACAACCCAATTTAAAAATGGACAAAAGACTTGAATAGACATTTCTCCAAAGAATATTTAAAAATGGCTGAAAAGCAAGTGAAACAATGTTCAACATCATAACTGTTAGAGAAATTCAGATCAAAACTATACTGAGCTATCATTTCACAACCGCTAGAATAGCTACTATTAAAAATAAAATTGAAAATTGAAAGTATTGGAAAGGACATGGAGAAATAGAAACACTCATTCTTTGCTGATGGGAATTTAAAATGGTGTAACCACTGTGGAAGACAGTTTACAGTTCCTCAGGAAGCTAAATATAGAATTAATATAAGTCCCAGCATCCCACTACCAGTTATATACCAGGAAAATTTGAAAGCAGGGAATCAAACAGATATTTGTACACTGATGCTCATAGGGAAATTATTCACATTTGCCAAAAGATGTAAGCAACCCAAGTGTCCATCATCTGATGGATGGATAAACAAAATGTGATACATACATAAAATAAAATATTATTCAGCTGTAAAAATGAATGAAGTCCTGATGCATGCAACATCATGGATGGACCTTGAGGTTATTATGCTGAGAGAAATAAGCCAGACAGACAAGGACAAATATTGTATGATTTCAGATAACAAACTCATTATAAGCAAATGCATAGAGTTAAAAGCTAGGATAGAATAATTTTTTAAAAAGCTAGGGTATAGGTTATAGGGACAGAGACTGGGTTTAGAGAACAGGGAGTTGATGCTTAATTTGTACAAAAATTTTTTAGATTGATTGTAAGCATTTGGAAATGGATGGTGATTAGGGTAGCACATTATTGTGAGTGCAATTAACAACACTGATTTATGCATATGAATTTGGTTGAAAGGGGGAGGTTTTGGGTCATGTATGTTACTAGAATGAAAATTAGACAATAATACATGGGACTGTATACCACAGTGAAGCCTGTTATGGATGATGAACTGTGGTTAACGGTACAAGTATAAGTATGTTCTTTATGATTTATATCAAATGTGCAACTCTAATACAAAATATTAATAATAGAGTGATGTAGAAGTTTGGTATTATTTATGAATTCTAAAAATAGATATTGTATTGTTAGTAAATTGGCCTGTTCCTCTGGGTATATTAGATTGTGTAGGATTCAGAGGTTTTGCACTTACTTGATTAAATTATGATTAAGACTTTGATTGGGCCATGTCAATAGGATGTTTCATCCCTGCCCCCTTGATGGGCAGGGACTCACAGAGAAAACTAAATGGCAGAGGATTTAGTGGGAGTTTTAATGCTGAAGCCCCGGGAAGAAAATACACAGAGAAGCAGATACATGAGGAAAGAGAGAAGGCTTCATTAGACACAGCAGAGGCCCCAGGAAAAGAGACAAGCCATTTGCCTGATTGTTTTAAGCTGGCCTTGTGGAAAGAGCAGCTGAGCCCAGAGAGAAACAATCCCCAGGAGAGAGATGAGACCCATCCTACAGCTGATATTGGAACAAGATGGGACCGTGGAGCCTTAAGGGGAAGAAGCAGCCTGAATCCTTGCAAATATCAGCAGCCATCTTGCTATGACACTTGGCAACAGACTCTGGTGAGGGAGGTAAATTATTCTTTATGGCCTGGTAACTGTAAGTTTCCACTGCAAATAAATATCCTTTTATAAAAGCCAACAGATTTCTGGTATTTTGCTGACTAATACAGGTGGTTTATGGAAAAATACACTTAATGTAAACTCTGGATTATATATAATTGTATCATTTTAATATTCTTTCATCAATTTCAACAAGTTACCACACTAATACAAAGTGTCAACAATAGGGGTTATATGAGTAGGCTGGTTTTTTTTTACATGACTCTTCTGAACCTACAACTTCTTTAATGACAAAAATAAGAATAAAAAGAAAAATTAGCTGAGATTAATGATCAAATAAATATAATATGAATCTCTAAATACAAGGACTTAATAAACATACCTATGTGTGTGTAGATAGATGAACTACCAGCTACACAATAACTACTGAAGCAACATGGAGGCATTTGTTGAGATATTCATGTTTCTAAATCAAGCAGAAAATCCTTATTAAAAATGAATGCATCATATTAAAAAGAAACAAACTTTCCTAGACTTTATTATAACATGACCATTAGAAAGGGTGTATGCCTCAGTAATTATCTTTCCAGTGCACAAATCATTTAGTAGTAATCAAAGAATTAATATATATTGAAATATATCAAAGTTAAATTTGATGAAGCTCTTTTACAATGAAATGTGTACATTTGCATGTGTGTGTGTCTGTGTGTTTGTGCATAATATTTATCTCTTTCAAAGAAGACTGCATACTCCTTGAGAGAGGAGTTTGCTTATTCACATTTGTGTTCTTCACAGCCCCTGTCAAATGTATTACATAGAAAATATGCAAATAAATATTGAACACATTTTGGCATATAAAAGGTTGTATTTGTAGTTGCACACATGCTGTTATGATAGTTTTTTAATTTGTTTATACTTGGGAAAATACTGTGGCAATGCATCAAGGGCAAGGATGATATCAACTCATGCTATATCTTTCTTTGGTTTGTGAACAGTCTTGTACATATTTCTATTCAAAAAATGTTAATTTAATTGAAACTTCTTTTCCAAAGATTTCTTTTGTATATATCAAATAAGGCATAGTAATTTTCAGACATATTCTTTCTAAAATGATATATTTTCTAAACAGAATAGGGAAATAAGTAAAACAGAATTATACTTTGTATATATGACTTAGAGTCATATGGCTAAGAAATCCAATTATATCATATAACAAAAACAAACCTCCTATAAAGAGAATACCTTTAGTCATGTGAGTAACTGAAGGTAGCGAATATGATAAGATTATGTGTGTATGTGTATTATGTGTATATATGTATTTATATACATATATATAATGAGTTCCTCAATGTAAATGTGATATATATAATGAGTTCCTCAACATAAATGTGTGATGATCTCTACCACTACATGTCAGTTACTAGTATAATCCCTTGTTCATTGTAAATGCACCCTTCCTGGGTGAATCTATAGGGCTCCTTAATGAGATTTTCAGGGTTTATGCAAAATTCCTATTCTTTAGCCTTGTCCAAACCCATTGTCAATAGTGGGGCTTAAATGAGTCTAAGTCCATGCTAGGTGTCAAGCCAAGATATTATTATTTGGCTATTGGGTTTTTGCTGCTCATTTAGCATCTTAGTTGTCTAAATTATTTCCCTTTGCCATCAGAATATCATTTTTCTGATGCCCCAGACAATTGACAATTGCTATTTCTTATGGTAACATAATGACTTTTAACAGGGCTATGACTTCTGCATGTTAAATTTTTTTCTTCCCTGAAGTTAATAATCCTCTGTCTTTCCAAAGGTATCCATCTGCATGGGCTGCTGAAAAGGCATATTTCAAATCAGTAACTTTTTTGTTTCTGACATATAAGCCTCTGGTGAGAACTATAGGTTCTGCCCTCTGAGTAGACATACCTGGAGGAGGTGCATTCATGTCTAAAACTTCCTGGAAAGGCTGTTATAGTATGTCTAGCTCTTTGGAGTCTTTTCTCCATGACTCTGCCCCTGGAGGTGAAAATTTCTAAGTCTGTATTCTCTAAGGGTTTGTCTGTGAGGTCAGGTTGGCTAGAATATTCTTGTTCAATTATTTGTATATAATCATGGATAGGTTCTTTTTGTGTGTTGGGAAGTAGGGTGCCAGATTTATAGGGACAACTGAATTCAATTTAACTTTTGGAATATCTTGTAGTATGGCCTGGTACTTGCCCAGCCTCCCAGAAGTGAGTTAATATCCTCTTTTGTTCAAGAAGAGGTGTTACAAAGTGAGGGGTATTTACAGTAACTGTTTGTCTCAAAGTTAATTTTTGGCTTCCCACAGCATATTGCAAGTGGCAGCCATTGCTTAGAGGTATACTAGCCATTCTTGTGTCACTATATCTAATTGTTTAGAAAAATAGGCAACAGACTTCATGTGCCACTGAAATTTTATGTTAATACCCCAGGTCTTATTCCCTGCCTCTTGTGCACAAATAGATCATAAGGTTTCCTTAGGTCTGAAATGCCTGCTGGCATTCAGCATGCCAATTTAAGGACTCATTGACTTTTCCTTTAGGGGCATCATATAGAGGTTTGGATATAAGTCTAAAATTTGGAATCTAAATATGGCAAAATCTAATCATTCTTAGGAACTCTCAGAGTTCCTTTGGTTGATACAGCCACTCTAGCTAATATTTCTCTCTTGTCTGGCAACAAATCTCTTTCTCTTTAGATTGCTCAAATCCTAGATATTTATCAGTAGGCTGGGTGATTTGGGCTTTTTTTTTGAAAACTTGAATGCTTGTTCTGCCAGGAAGTTCAGAGTTAGGACACGATGCTAATCTGAAGCTTCCTTGGTGGTAATAGTAATGAGAATATTGTATATTGTAATAAAATTCATTTTTTACTCTTTCCCTGGAGGATATTAGCCAGACCTTCTTAGTTTTGCTTACAGGAATAAGATAACATCTCAAAGCAAAGCCAGACAAAATGGTGTACTCTCTAACTTTTCTCAGAGATGAAAAGCTTGATAATCTTGAGCAGTTGGCTGAGAAAGGAGCCATGAAGGCCTAGCACCTGCCCAACTATATCTAAACTTTGATTTATTAGCTGCTGAAATCACAGACAAATTGAACTTCCTTGAGACAATGTAGGACAGATAAATTGCATGTATCCTTCTAACAAGAACTCTGGCATCAATTGTTTTTCTTTTTTTCAATTGTTTTTCTATTCACCTACCCCTGTTTTTGGCCGATAAAATCCTAGCTCCCATTTTCAATTTGAACTGGTTGTGGGAAGATTCCCCCAGTTCCTTGCTTGTGTACTCACAATAAATCACCTTCTCACTGAGAGACATGTTACAACTTTATGGTGCTGTATTGGGTGGGCCCTTCTATTGGAAATAGCACTGGTTATGGTAATAAACAGTGCCCCTGGTCCCTGTCAGTACTGGTCTCTCTAGTTCACAATGAGTTGGGGCATTTGATTGCCTGACTTGTGAGTGATTCTTAGTTCCCCCTCCTTTGGGTGGTTTGATCACTTCTGTTTCTAGTGTTTCTCAAGTTTGCAATAGGCACACTGTCATGGTCCTCACCAGGGATGGCTTTTTTTGGTTTGGTTTGGTTTGGTTTGGTTTGGTTTGGTTTGGTTTGGTTTG
>JAKSZT010053887.1:102591622-102621780 GCA_026826555.1 Tolypeutes matacus | reverse complement strand
TGGTTTGGTTTGGTTTGGTTTGGTTTGGTTTGGTTTGGTTTGGTTTGTTAAGTCCCAGGTGTCTTACCCATGATCATTTATCTTCATTCATCAAGGTATTTTTTTGGTCCTGTCTGGTTGTAGTGTATGGCTGAAGCTAGTAGTGTGTCTTGGCACCTCATTTGCTTTTCCTGGATCTAGTCTCTATTATTGTAGACTTTGAAAGCAATTTCAATGAGCAAAGACATAGGAACCCCTAATCCACCTTCTAATTTTTGTCACTGTTTCTTTATATCTGGGGCATTTTCGCTGATGGTGATCATTTAGAACAGTCTCATTATCCAGGTGCTCTGGAATCAGGTCAATTTATAGCCTATATGCCACAAAAACTCCTTTGAGAAAAGTGGTTGGTTTTTATTTTGGCCCTTGCTGTATTTCCTGAACTTTTAAAAAACCTCTGGCCTTAGGTTTACCTTCTGAATCCCTATTATGATGCATGTTTTATATTGGTATAATTTGCCATGTTCTCTGAGTTCATTTGTGTCCCATCAGGGCTCCACTCCTGGGATGGCTAATACTGCTAATATATGAATTGAATCAGTTTGTTGGTTTGAAATTCATACAGTCTATTGGTCCCCTCATGTTTTAAAAGAAATCATCCTACATTCCTCAGGTGTGAAGAGGGTGTTCAGTAGGACCTGAATGCCTGCCCAGGTGGGTTATGAATAGCAAAATTAGAAGTAAAGAGATTCTCCATCTTTTCAGGGTTATCTCAATAATATGGCATATTATTTTCCCAGTTATACAAATCAGGAGTGGAGAAGGGAGAACATACATATATAATCCCTCTAGGGTTGCCTTCCCCATGCAGGCCTGTGGGGACTTGCCTGGGATTGAAAATTCCCCAAGCCAAATACAATAGCCTCTCAGGTGTGGGATGGAGAGATAGTTCCTTCTCTACTAGTAGTCAATGAAGGGTATAAGGTGGAGTTAATGACCTCTGGAGGATTAGTGGTTTCCTCCATATGTATCATTTCAGGTTTCCTTGTATATGAAGGAGTTACTGAAGGAGCCATCAGCTGTGAGTAGATCACCTTGTTTTGAATCAGGCAACACAGATTTAATTGAAGATTTAGTAGAGCTTGTTGACTCAGGTTTAGCCTGTTTTGCCTGAGTCTTTTCCTTCTGGACAATAATTTTGCAACTTTTCTGAAGGTTCTTCTTTTGGTATAAAGACATAAAAGACTGAGCATATGGGATAGCATCCCATTTCTCTTCTCTTTTTCCAAAACAAATCTAATGATAGCTAGAAAATGTGCTTATTAAAATTTCTTCACTTAAGCAGCTCTGAAAATTCTAAAACACTAATTGAGCTGGTTTTCCATTAATCTAATTTTAGAGTTTACTTTTCAGTTTCCTGAAGGATATTAACTGGACCTTCTCAGTTTTTCTTACAGTATTATGATAACATCTCAAAGCAAACCAGACAGAATGGTGTAAATCTGTAACTTTTCTCAGAGACAAAAAGCTTGATAATCTTGAGAAGTTGCCTGAGAATGGAGCCATGGAGACCTTGCACCTGCACAACAATATTTAAACTGTAGGTACTGAAACAAGTGACAAATTTGAATGCGCTTGGAACAATGAAAGACTGAGAAATGGCACAAAACATCTTCACAATACCCATAGCATCACTTATCTTTCTTCTCCCTTACCCCTCTCCTTTTGCCTATAAAAACCCTAGTTCCCACTCTCACTTTGAACTTGTTTTAGGAAGAGCCCTCCAGTTTCTTCCTTGTTCACTAACAATAAATCACCTCTCACTGAGAGACATGTTGCTCCTTTGTGCTGCCAGATCAGGAGGATCTTTCTATTAGAAATAACTGTGCTTATGGTAACACTAATTGTAGGATTGTTTTATAATTCAAAGATCCATTCTCCAGCTATTGTTCATTTGATTTCAATTTATATTGGGGCCAAGCCATATTATAAAAGAAGATCATTGTTTTCTCCTTGTAGGTTCACAGCTAAATATAGACCAATTGCATAAAATACACCCCAATAGACTGCAGTCTAGAATGGTATTAGCATTTTAATACCATTAAGGGGATGTTTCAGGGGTTTGGAGTATTGTTTTATTTTACAGAGTGCCTTGCATGAGATACTTCTTTGACCTGGTGGACAGCTTGTGTTCTAGCTGTCAAACCATGACCAATTGTGCCTATGTATACAGAAATTATCTTGAGGGTGACAGGCAACCTATTATCGATCTTGCCTGTCCTTGAACACTGTATGCTAGCATGGGAGACATTTTCTTAAGACACTGAGGCTTCTCATTGAAAGGTGATAGACACTCTAGTAGTGTATATCTTCACAACCCATGTCAACCAATAGTGAGTCTCTATTCCTCATAGTCAGAATATAATCTCTAACTCAAACCACACTAAATTACCATGGAAATTTCCAAGTGAGAGACAATATTTTAATCCAGTAATCCAGATCCTTATGAGTATCTTCCATGATTAAATCTTCCTATAGTATCTTTTACTCTTGATATGTCCAAGACAGACTTTACCCTAGAGGGTGGAAAACAAACCCAAAATCTTATGAGATGCATACAAAAGGAGATAGGTACCCATATGAAGTTGCTCAACCAGGAGACTTCTCTTGCCAGAGCCATTTCTTTCCTCAAAATTAAAATGTAGAGCAGTGGGACCTGGAGTACCCTGCTAGAGCAATAAGGACATCAATCAACAAGCCTACAAGCCAACTGGTCCAGGGGCTGCCACTTAAAGTCAGCTAGGAGAGTCCATGCTCCCTGGTGGGGGACCTGGAGCCTTGGGAAGTTATTCCTGAGATCCCCCAGTCCCATCTGTGTCACCAAGTTGTTACCCAGTAATGCACTTACTGCCTGATGAATGCAGAATCCAATACTGTGACACAAGCTTTTGAAAAAAGGAGAGTTTTATTGCAAGGGTGACTGGCAAGGAGACAGGAGGCAAACTCAAATCTCTCTCCCCAGTCCAAGAACTAAGGGGGATTTATAGGGTGGAAACAAAGGGAGGTGGGAACCATGATGGGCATTCAGCCTGGCACATTCTAATTGATAGTTTTTAGGCCTATCTATATATGATAGACATATGCCAGTGGACTGAACCTGATCTTCCTTCCTGAGGGACCTCTCACATTTCATTTGCTACAGTTGTTTCCTCATGCCCATATATAGGTTCAGAGGACAATGATTTCTGTTCCTAGTTTCTCAGTTGTTCCAGGGGCAAAAGAGCAATGTGTCTGTGTTTGAGCATACTCCAATTTCCCACTTCCAGCCTAGTTTGACTGTGGATGAGTTTGACTACATGTAAAACAAACTCAAGAAAGAATTTTATAAATGGAAATGGAAGAAATCCTGATAAGTAAGTTTTGGCCAGAAGACAGAAGTGATGATATCAATTATTGGCAGCTTCTCAAGGAACAATAACACTAGAACAAAAAAATTCTACAAATGTAAGATAGCTAAAAGAAAAATGTATCTATATCTCCTGAAAACATTCATGGATCTCAAGTATGATATTGAAAAAATTCAGAAAAAGGAAAGCTCAGAACATTTGTTGTCAAAACTCCTGTTGTACAAGAATAACTAACAAAGTTCTCTAGCCTTACAAATATGATATCCAAGAAAAAATTGAATCTACAAAATGAAGAGTGCAAAGCATGGGAAAAATCTGTAAAAGACAACTTTGTGCAGCAAAAACAATAGGACTGTGGGAAGATGGCATCAGAGTAGGCTGGCAGAGCTCAACTCTCTCACAAAAACAATAAAGAAAGAACCAAAAGCTATCCAAGGGAACTGCTTTGGGGGTCATCAGACCAGGATAGTGTTACATGACTCTTAGGAGGGTGAGGGACAGAGATTAAGAACCCCCCCAAAAAACAACTGTGAGTTAACAAACAGCCATGGTGTCTGGGAAGGGCTCCTCCTCCCCCACCCACAAGATATTAAGCTGGAGTAAAACTCCTGGCTCACTACAGTTGACATGTTCCTCCCTGTCAAGGGAAAAGGGAGGAGGAGTTGGGGAGCTTTTCTTCAGTGAATTCAGCCAGCAGAGAGCACTTTGAATCTCAGGTCTGGCAAGATCAAGCTGCAGGAAAGAGGAGATTCAAACACCTACATGGAAAAGTGCATCAATGAGTACCACCTACTGGCAGATTTGGAAATTGCATGGGAAAAGACTGCTTTTGATTTTATCTGTACCCTAACTCTTGGGAGAAAATCTGCACCCCATAGTGAGGCCCTGGCCCAATTTTGATAACTTAAGCTGAACAATTTTAAAGACTTAGAATAAGTTGAACCAAAGATCAAAGAAGAGCTGTGGGAAAAAATAAGCTGGAGAGAGAAATTGGAGATCAGAGTAAATTCACCAACATATTCAGATGCCTAAACATCAGCAAAAATTAGAAGCCATACTAGGAAACAGGAAGAGATGGTGCAGCCAAAGGAACAAACCAAATATTCTGAAGAGCTACAGGATTTAACACAATTAATAAATGATAACCACACAACTCTCCTGAATCAATTCAAAGAATTGAAAGAAAATATGACTAAAGGACAAAGGACATTAAGAAGACACTGGATGAGCATAAAAAATAATTTTAAAGCCTGTAAAGAAAGCTAAGAGAGCGTATGGGAATGGAAGACATGATGGGTGAGAATTAAAAATACATTAGAGGCATGAGGCATTTTGATATTATTTATGAATTCCAAAAAGAGGTATTGATTATGTTTGTAAACTGTTCTTTTCCTCTGGACATAATACCCCTTTGATTGCATTAAATTCATAGGTTTCACTTTTACTTTATTAAGTCAAGATTAGGGCTTTGATTTGACCATGTCATTAGGGCATTCAGGGTTGAGTCCCACCCCCTTGGTGGGCTATATAAACAGACACTCAATCAAAAACACAGAAGTAGATGCATGGAAAAGGACACAGCAGAGGAGAGATCTTGGTTTTGACAATGGAACCCTGGGAGTAGAAGAGACATTCACCTGATAGTTCACAGCTGACCTTGTGAAGAGAACAGAGCAGCTGAGAAGCCCTGAGAGGTGAGCCTTATGCCACCCTACATCTGAGATCAGAAGAACCTGGCCCATGGAGCCTTAAGAACAAAGAGGAAGGCTGAACCCTCACAGAAATCAGCAGCCATCTTGCTTCAACATATGGCTGCAGACATTTGGTGAGAAAATACCTTTATGGAACCTTGAGTTTGACTTTTTAGGGCCTTCTACCTGTAAGCTTTTACCTCAAATAAATACACTTTATAAAAGCTAACAGATTTCTTTTGGCTGACTAATACAAGACACATAAAGCAGATTTGAATTACTCTAAGGCAGAATTACTGATTTCAAAGAAAGAATATCTGAACTGTAAAAGACAGGAAAACAGAAAAAGAAGAGAATGGAGAAAATGGAACAGGATCTTAGGAATTGAATGACAATGTGAAATGCACAAACATATGCATTGTCACTATCCCAGAAGGAGAAGTGAATAAAAAGGGGCAGAATGAATATTTGAGGAAATAATGACTGAAAACTTCCCAACCCTTATGAAAGATATAAACGTTGATATCCACAAAGACCAAGGCACCCCAAACAGAATAAATCTGAATAGATCTACCCTGAGACACCTAATATTCCAAAAGATAAATATGAGATAAAAAGAGGATTCTGAAAGCAACAAGAGAAAAACAAAGCATCACATACAAGGGAAACTTGATGAGATTAAATGCTGATCTATCACCAGAGACATAGAGGTGAGAAGAAAGTAGTGTAATGCATTTGGGATACTAAAGGAGAATAACCTCCAGTCAAGAATTTTGTATTCAGCAAAACTGTCCTTCAAAATTAGAGTGAGTTCAAAGTCTTCACTCACAAACAAAAACAGATAGAATATGTTTCCAAAAGACCAGAATTACAAGAAGCACTAAAGGGAGATTTTCAGCCTGAAAAGAAAAAAAAAAATGGCAAGAGTGTTGGAGAGGAGTTTAGAAATCAAGATTATTAGGAAGAGTAAACTAAAGGATAATAAGACAGACAAGAGAATGATATGACAACAGAGAGCCGAAGGACAAAATGCATGAAATAACTAATGCCTTTACAGTAATAACATTGAATGTTAATGGCTTGAACTTCCCAATTGAAAGACACAGACTGACAGAATGGATTTTAAAAATGAGTCATGTATATGCTGTCAGGAAAAGACTCAACTAAGATGTAAGGACACAACCAGGTTAAAAGTGAAATGTTGGAAAAAGACATTCCATGCAAATAGTAAGCAAAAAAAGAGCTAGAATAGTGATACTAATATCAGACAAAATAGACTTTAAATATAAAACTGTTATAAGGGATGAAGAGAGTCATTTTATATTAATAAAGGGGGCAATTCACTGAGAAGAAATAACTACACTAAATATTTATGCACCTAACCTGAGTGCCCCAAGATACATGAGACACACACTGGCAAAACTGAAGGGAGAAATAGATGTCTCTACAATAAAATTTGGAGCCCAATACACCATTTTTAGCATTGGATAGAACATCTGGACAGAGGATAAATAAAGGAACAAAGAGTTTGAATAATACAATAAATGAACTAGACCTAACAGACATCTATAGAGCATTGCACCCCAAAACAGCAGGATATACATTCTTTTCCAGTGCTCATGAATCCTTCTCCAAGATAGACCATAAGTTGGGTCACAAAACAAGTCTCAATAAATTTAAAAAGATTGAAATTATATAAAACACTTTCTCTGATCATAATGGAATGAAGCTGGAATTCTATAATGGACAGAAAAAGAGAAAATTCATGAATGGAGATTAAACCACACACTCAAATAGTCAGTAGGTAAAAGAAGAAAGTGCAAAACAATTCAAAAATATCTTGAGATGAATGAAAATGAGAACACAACATCAAAACCTATGGGAAATGGCACAGATTCTATTAAGAGGAAATTTATAACCTCAATGCATACATTAAAAAAGAAGAAAGAGCTAAATTTGAATATCTCACTGCATAACACGAGGAACTAGGGAAAAAACAGTGAAGTAACCCCAAACCAAGCTGAAGGAAAGCCATAGTAAAGATCAGAGCAGAAATAAATGAAATTGAGGATAAAAACAGTAGTGAGAATCAACATAATCAAAAGTTGGTTCTTTGAGAAGACAAACAAAATCAACAAACCCTTAGCTAGATTGACAAAGAAAGAAAGAGAAATGACTCAAATAAATAAAATCAGAAATAAGAGGAGAGACATTACCACTAACCCTACAAAACTTTGTGAGATCATACTATGAACAACAGCATGAAAAAAAAAATCTGAACAATGTAGGTGAGATGGACAAATTCCTAAAAACACATGACCCATCTACAGTTACCCTAGAAGAAATAGAAGACCCCAACAAACCAACCACAATTGAAGAGATTGAAACAGTTATCAAAAATCTCCCAAAAATGAAAAGCCCAGGACCAGATAGCTTCACAGGTAAGTTCTGCCAATCATTCAAAGATGATCTAATACCAATCTCACTCAAACACTTCCAAGAAATTGAATAGTAAGAAATGCTACCAAACTCATTCTATGAAGCCAACATCACCCTAAAACCAAAACCAGATAGAGATACTACAAAACAAAGAAAATTATAGACCAATAACTCTAATAAATATAGATGCAAAAATCCTCAACAAAATACTTGCAAACCAAATTGAAAAGAACATTAAAAAACTATACACCATGATAGGGTGGGTTTTATCCCAGGTATGCAAGGATGGATCCACCAAAGAAAATCAATTAATATATAAACCACATTGATAATATGAAGAAGAAAAACCACATGATCCTCTTTATTGGAAAGGCATTTGACAAAATACAGCACCTTTTCTTGATAGAAACACTATAAAAAATATCAATAGAAAGAAACTTTCTCAATATGGTTAAGTGCATATGTGGAAAACCTACAGCAAGATAGTACTCAATAGTGAAAGACTGAGTGCTTTCCTGCTGAGATAAAGAACAAGACAAGGATGCACACTGTCACCGTTGTTATTCAATATTGTGCTAGAAGTTCTAGCTAGAGCAATTACACTAGATAAGGTAATAAAAGCACCCAAATAGGAAAGGAAGAAGTAAAATTTTCACTATTCATTGATGATATGACCATATAACAAGAAAATCCTGAAAAATTCACAACAAAGCTTCTAGAATTATTAGATGGGTTCAGAAAATTGACAGGATAAAAGATTAATATGCAAAAATAAATAGTGTTTTTATACAGTACTGAATATATATACTGCAATCTGAGGAGGAAATCAGAAAAAAATCCATTTACAATGGCAACTAAAAAAATCAAATATTTAGGAATAAACTTAACCTAAGACACAAAGAACCTCTATTCAGAAAATTACAAAACATTGCTAAAAGAACCTGAAGAAGACATAAATAAATGGAAGGACATTCCATGTTCATGGTTGGAAGACTAAATATTGTTAAGATGTCAATTCTACCCAAACTGATTTACTGATTCAAAGCAATCCCAATAAAAATTCCAAAAGCCTTTTTTCAGAAATGGAAAAGTCAAAACTCAAATTTATTTGAAAGGCAAATGGACCTTCAATAGACAAAATATCTTTTAAAAAAAGAACAAAGTTGGAGGAGTCTTCACTTTCTGACTTTAAAACATATTACTTCACTACAATGGTAAAAAAATGGCATGGTACTGGCATAACAATAGACAGATTGACCAACAGAAATAATCAAGAACTCAGAACCACATCCTTAAATCTACAGTCAAGTGATTTTTGACAATACTATTAAGCACACCCAGCTGGGTCAGAACAGTCTATTCAACAAATGGTGATGGGACAACTGGATAACCATATATAAAAGAAAGAAAGAGGACCGCTATATGACACCTTATGCAAAAAAATAACTCAAAATTGATCAAGGACCTTTTTATAAAAGTGAAAACAAAAAAGTACCTTGAAAAAAATGTAGGAAAACATCTTCAAGATCTTGTTGAAGAGGAACACAGAGCAAGAGGCTTCAGGGCAGCAATCTGGAGGGAACTTAAAGAGATAAAGAGCCCAAGGGAAAACCATGAGTTTCTCAACCTTGTGCTGGAAATGGTGCCAGTTAAGTCCCAACCTCGGGGCAAATAGCCTTTTTGGACCCCTTGACTTTCACCAGCCAGAGAGTGGGAGGGAGCATTTTTCTCTGGGAGGAAAACAGTTCTGGTAAAGGGTGGGAAGTGGTTTCCTTTCCAGGTTTTGGACACCTGAGCCCCCTTTGAAACTTGGGACGAATATAAGCCAGCACCAAGGTGGCCCCAGGGAGAGTGGAGAGGGGAATCTGCTCAGGCAGCTTGTCACACCCAGCCAACCTGGGAGAGAGGAACTTGGGAAGGGAGGGAGTGGAGTCAGGCAACTAGTCTGTCAGCTGAAAACTATTAGAATTCCAACTCTCTTAAGGGAAACAGACAGTAGTAAGAGCTCAATAAGCTTTCAAAACCTATTTAGGGTTCTCTGGGAGGAAGAGAGGTCTGAAAGAGGGTCAAGAGTGGTTTCTTTGTGGTGACTTTGGTCAGCTGGGACCCCTCTGAATCTCAGAAGGGACCCTGACCTGACCAGGAGAAGGGAGGGGGGATGTGCTCAGATAAGCTGTCATGCCCAGGTTCCCTGATAGAGAAAGCAATTAGAATAGAGAATGGTCAGGGACAGACAAGCACCAAAACAGCAGGACTCTGGTAACCTGCAAAGGTTCTAACCTGCCCTAGGGAAGGTGAGACGATAGCTTTCTGAAAGGCTAGCTGACCTAAGAAGAAAGTTTAGCTCAGTAGAGCAATTCCCACCTTGATACAAGGCCTCTGGTTCAATTCCCGGCTCTTCTTAGAGAAGTGATCCACCACGTTATCAGTCATCCAATTGATACTTTATGACAGGGAACATATAGACATTCTTTTCCTATTAGCTTTTTTTGGATCTCTTATTTTTCTTTTAAAAGATTTCTTTTTTATGTTTAGCTAAGTTTACTCACTAAAACCTAATTCAAAACCTGCAGAAGGCAGGTGACAGGGTGATTGATTGATGAACACCTGCAGCCAGAGAAGCTCCTTAAGGGCCTAACAGGGACAGCTGTTTTACCTTGTTTATATTTGTTTATTTGTTTGTTTTTTCTTCTTTTATTTTTTCTTCTCTTTCTTCTTTTTTTAAAAATTAGGTGCTGCTGTCTTGTTTTTTGTTTGTTTGTTTGTTGTGTTTCCTCTTCCTTTGTTTCCCTTTTATTTGCTGATTTTGTCTACCTACGCTATTTCTTTTCTTTCCTTCATCTTTCTATCTTCTGATTTCTGTTGTTGTTCTTTCATTCCACCTTGTTTTGTTTGGTCTTCAATTTTTCTTGTTTTCATTTCTTTCTCCTTTTTTTCTCTGTTTTTTTTTTTTTATTTATTTATTTTATTTTTATTCTTTTCTTTTCCCTTTCCCTCTCTTCTCATCATTCTGGTCTTTTAATGCATTTTATATATTTTTCTCTATTCTGTTTCTCATTTCATTGTTTCTATTCCTCATTTTTATTATTCTTCTACACTTCTTACTCAGGTTAATTATTCATTTTCTTAGGTCTTATATGATTCCTCTTCTACCTTTTACTATTATTATTGCTATTATCCTTATTTTCTTCTTACCTCTTTCCTTTTCTCTGGTCCTATTTTTTTTTTCTCAAGGGAACATAAACAACAGGAAGGAAATAGAATAAGAGGAATGAAGGATCAAAGTGAAAACTTATTACACACACACACAAAAAAAAACAACAGCAACAAAATAAAACCCTTGAGTAGAAAGAGAAGCTAATCAAATGACTAAACCTATTAAGATAAACAAATGCCTAGACACAAACAAAAACTCACAAGCCATACTAAGGAACAGGAAGATATGACCCAGTTCAAAGAACAAATTTTAAAATAGTAGGAGATGCAGAACATGGAACAACTAATCAGAAATGTCCAAAAAATATCATGAATCAGCTTAATGAAGAGAAGGAAGACATTAAGAATATTAATAAGAGACTGGAAGAATAAACTGAAGAAATTGTAAACATACATAAAAAGATAATGGACTGATGGTGATGAATGGCACAATGCAAGAAATCAAAAATACACTGGAAGCAGACAACAGCAGATTTGAACAGGCAAAGGAAAGAATCAGTGATGTGGAAGACAGTACAGCTGAATTCAGACAGATAGTA
This sequence comes from Tolypeutes matacus, assembly GCA_026826555.1. Taxonomy (NCBI): domain Eukaryota; kingdom Metazoa; phylum Chordata; class Mammalia; order Cingulata; family Chlamyphoridae; genus Tolypeutes; species Tolypeutes matacus. The sequence goes on along the minus strand of JAKSZT010053887.1, from coordinate 102,610,509 downwards.
GAACAGATAGATAAAAAAGATAGAAAAATCCACAGGGACTTGGGCATTTTAATGACAATACTAAACACACAAAAATACACATTATAGGCATCCCAGAGGGAGAAGAGAAGTGAAAGGGGACAGAAACTGTGTTGGAAAAAATAATGGCTGAAAATTTCCCAACTCTATTGAGGGACATGGATGTACATGTCCAGGAAGTGCAGTGCACCCCAAATGGTATAAATTCTAACAAGCCTGTTCCAAAACATATACTTGTCAAATTGTCCAATGCTCAAGAATAAGAGAGAATTCTTAAAGCAGCAAGAGAAAAGAGATCCATCACATAAAAGGGAAGCTCAATAAGATTAAGTACTGGTTTCTCATCTGACACCATGGAGGCAAGAAGGCAGTGGTATGACATAGTTAAGATGTTAAAAGAAAATCCTTCCAGCCAAGAATTCTCTATCCAGCAAAGCTGGGATTCAAAATGAGGGAGAGACAAAAATATTCATAGATATATAGAAATTAAGAGAGTTTGTCAATAAGAAACCTGCCCCTCAAGAAATACTAAAGGGAGTTCTGCAGATCAAAGGGAAAAACAGGAAAGAAAGAGAGTTGGAGGAGAGTGTAAGAACAACCAAAAAAATGAAAAGAGAAATAAAAAACAATATATGGCATGCATAAACCTAAACAAAATATGGCTAATCTAAGCAATTTCTTCCAAGTAATAACAATGAATGTTAATGGAGTAAACTGATCAGTCAAGAAAACAAATTGGCAGAATGGATAAGGAAATATGACCCATCTATATGCTGTCTACAAGAAACTCACCTTACACCTAGGGACACAAGAAGGCTGAAAATGAATGTTTGGAAAATAATTTTACCTGAAAACCAACAAAAAAGGATGGGAGAAGCTACACTAATATCAGACAAAATAGACTTTAAATGCAAAACTATTGTAAGAGAGAAGGAAGGCAACTATATACTAATAAAAGTAATAATATATCAAGAAGAAAGAACATTCATAAACATTTGTGCACTTAACCAGGGTGCATCAAAATACATGAGGCAAACACTGGAAAAACAAATTGGAGAAATAGATGCCTCTACAATTAGTGGGGTTATTAATACAGCATTATCACCATTAGACAGAATATCTTGACATAGAATCAAAAAAGAAACAAAGACCTTTAGTAATACATTAGAGGATCTGGGCCAATTACACATATACAGAACAGTTCACCAAAATACAGTGGTATATAAAGTCTTCTCAAGTGCACATGGCTCATTACACAGGATAGACCACATGTTAGGCCATAGAACAACTCTCAATGAATTTAAAAAGATTGAAATTATACAAAATAATTTCTTTGCCCACAATGAATTAAGCTGAAAGTCAGTTAGGAGCAGAGAAGCAGATTAGGCACAAAGATATAGAAGTTAAACAACACACTCTTAAACAATGAGTGGTTCAAGGAGGAAATTGCAAAAGAAATCAGTAACTGCCTTGAAATGAATGAAAATTACAACATTGTGTATCAAAGCTTATGGGACGCATAAAAAGCTGTACTGAGGGATACACAGATAGCCATAAATGCCTATATTAAAAAAGAAGAAAGAGCTAAAATCAAAGACCTAATTGCATACTTGGAGGAATTAGAAAAAGAACAACAAACTGAACTCAAAGGAAGTAGAAATATGGAAATAAAGATTAGAGCAGAGCTAAATGAAATTGAAAATAAGAAAGCACTAGAAAAAATGAACAAAATCAAAAGATGTTTCTTTGAGATAAATAAAATTGACAAACTGTTAGCCAGACTAATAAGAAAAGAAGATGCAAATACATAAAATAAGAAATGAGGAAGGGGTTATCACCACTGACACCAATGAACTAAAGAATATCATAAGAGAATACTTTGAAAAATTGTATGCCAACAAGATGGGTAATTTAGAGGAAATGAACAAATTCCTAGAAACACACAAACAGCCTACATTGATGAAAGAGAAATTGATGAACTCAACAGAACAATCACAAGTAATGAGATTGAATTAATCATCAATAACCTCCCAACTAAGAAGTGCCCAGGACCAGATGGCTTCACAGGTGAATTCTACCAAACATTCCAGAAAGAACATCAACCCTGCTTAAACTCTTCCAAAAAGTAGAAGGGGAGGGAACATTGCATAAATTGTTCTATGGTGCCATCTTTACCCTAATACCAAAGCCGAAGACACTGTAAGAAAGGAAAACTATACATGAGTCCCTCTAATGAACCTATATGCTAAAATCCTCAACAAAACACTTGTTAATCATATTCAACAACCCATCAAATGAATTATACCCCATGACCAAGTGGGTTTCATCCCGGGTATGCAAGGATGGTTCAACATAAGAAAATCAAACAATGTGATACACCACATAAACAGATCAAAAGAAAAAAAAAAAAATCACATGATCATCTCTATAGCTGCAGAAAAAGCATTCAACAAAATACAGCACCCTTTCCTGATAAAAATACTACAAAAGATAGGAATTGAAGGAAACTTCCTCAACATGATAAAGGGTATACATGAAAAGCTGACGGCTAACATCATATTCGATGGTGAAATACTAAAAGCGTTCCCTCTAAGATATGGAACAAGACAAGTATGCCCACTGTCACCACTCTTATTTAACATTATATTAATAGAACTTGCTTGAGCACTTAGGCAAGAAAAAGATATAAAAGTTGTACAAATTGGAAAGCAAGAGGTAAAAATTTCACTATTTGCAGATATGATCCTACACATCAAAAACCTGGAGAAGTCTACATCAAAGCTTCTAGAGCTTATAAATGAGTTCAGTAAAGTGGAATGTTATAAGATTAATGTGCAAAAATTAGTAGCATTTCTGTACACAAATAATAAGCAATCTGAGGGGGAAAGTAAGAAAAGAATCTTACTTGCAATAGAAAGTACAAAAATAAAATACCTAGGATTAAACTTAACTAAAGATGTAAATGACTTGTATGCAGAAAACTGCACAACACTGTTAAAGGAAATCAAAGAAGACCTAAATAAATGGAAAAATATTCCCTGTTCATGGATAAGTAGACTGAACATCATTAAGATGTCTATCCCCCCCAAACTGATTTACAGATTTAATGCAATTCCAATACAATTTACCACAGCATTTTAAAAATTGAATTGGAAAAGCTAACTATGAAATTTATTTGAAAGGGCAAGAGGCCCCAAATAACCAAAGACACATTGAAAAAGAAAAATGAAATCAAAGGAGTCACACTACCTGACTTAATAACATAATACAAAGCTACAGTGGTGTAAAAAAAAAAAAAATTCATGGTACTGGCACAAGGATAGACATACTGACCAATGGAACCAAATTGAGCTTTCTGATATAGATCTTTGCATAAGCAGTCAACTGATATCTGACAAGTCCATGAAGTCCTTTCAACTGTGAGAGAATGGCCTCTTCAAGAAATGGTGCTTGGAGAACTGGATATACATATGCAAATGAATGATAGAGGAACACCATCTCACATTATATATTATATATTAAAATATTAAGACATAAATATAAGAGCCAAGACCATAAGAATCTTGGAAGATAATGTAGAGAATCATCCATAGGATCTTGTATTAGGAAATGGTTCCATGAACTTTACACCCAAAGCACAAGCAATGAAAGAAAAAAATAGATAAATGGAACCTCCTTAAAATTAAAAACTTTTGCACCTCAAAGGAGATTGTTAGGATGTGAAAAGGCAGCCTACTCAATGGGAGAAAATATTTGGTAACCATATATCTGATAGGGACCTAACATGCAGCATATATTAAAAATGTCTACATCTCAAAAATAAAAAGGTGAACAATCCGTTTTTTAAAATGGGCAAGTAATTGGAATAGATACTTCTCCAAAGAAGAAAGACAAATGGCTAAAAGGAACATGAAAAGATGCTCAACATCACTGGCTATTAGGGAAATGCAAATCAAAATTTCAAGGAAATATCATCTTACACCCACTAGACTGGCAGCTATTAAAAAAATAGAGGACTACAAGTGCTGGAGAGATTATGGAGGAATGAGAAACCTCATCCCTGCTGGTGGGAATACAGAATGGTGCAGCCATTCTGGAGGACAGTTTGGCGTTTCCTCAGGAAGCTAACTATAGAACTGCCATATGATCCAGAAATTTCACTGCTGGGTATACACCCAGAAGAATTGAAAGCAAGGATACAAACAGATATATGCACAACAATGTTCATAACAGCATTACTCATTATTGTCAAAAGCTGGAAAAAAACCAAATGCCCATCAACAGATGAATTGATAAAGAAACTGTGATATATACATACAGTGGAATATTATTCAGTTGTAAGGAAGAATGCAGTATTAACACACAAGATAATATGGATGAATCTTGAAGACCTTATATTTAGTGAAGAAAAACAGGCACTAAAGAACAAATATTACATGACCTCACCTATATGAATTAAGCAAATTAAGCAAAATAACAGAGCTAGAGTCTGGAAGATAGGATTACTGCAGATAGAAAGGGAGAAGAAGGGTGTGAGCCAACTCCCAAATGGGCAAAATTTATAAGGTGGAAGTGTGTAGTTGTGCAGTGGAGGGGCATGACAGTGGTGCAATGATATTATTGGGTTGGGTGGTACTGGTTTGTCAGTGCATGGGGCAGGGAGTGCGGGTTGGAGTCTATGAAATTGGGGTGAGGGATGGGTAAGAGTGCAGGTGGACACTGGGAATTTGTGGGTATTTAGTTGAAACTGCAACTTTAGGAATGATCTTTTGGCAATATAGCAAAGGAGGGCTACTGATTTATGGTGTTGGATATGTGGGGCATTCAGGACAGGGAGCACATGGTCAGGCTTCTAGAGAGTCTGTGAGTGGTCACCTTGTCATAGTGTGTTGTATCACTGGGTGGAGACCCACAAAGTGAGCAGGAAGTTGTTGGACTCCCATCTGGGGGAGTCCTGTTATGTTCTCAAATGGGGGGACAGGAGTCTCTCGAGAGCATAAGCAGTGTCTAATAGAGGAAAACAGACCAATATGTCAAGCCTTCAATGTTGTTGTAAGTAACTACGAATATTCTCCTTCAAGGAGTGAGGCCTGGTGGTTGCTGTGGGCCCCAAAGGGCTGAAGTGGGAGGAATAGAGTGGATGGAGCTTGGGGCATTTTGGGGGTGATGGAAGTGTTCTACAGGATCTTGAAATGATGGATACAAGCCATGTTTAATTTCATCAAAATTTATAAAAGTGTATGGTCCAAAATGTAAACCATATTGTAAACTATTCACTATGGATAGTAGCTATGTTTCAATATTTGTACATCAATTTTAACAAATGTACCATCCACATATAAAATGTTATTACTAGGGGAAAGGGGGAAAGGAAGAGGATATTGGATATGTGGGAATACCCTATATTCTGTATGACTCTTCTATAACCTAAAACTTCTTTGAAGGTAAAATGAAAAAAGTAAGACACTGGGGGAATAAACAGAATAAAATGTAACTGTTCATACAAGACAACAGATCTTACAGTGATGAAAGACATAATGTCAAAAATTTTTTTTAAAATATTTTTTCATTATTTTTTATTATTCCTAATTTTTAAAAAAATTTTGTATTTTATTTCTTATTTTTTAAACTATCATTATTATTTCATTTTCTTATTAATTGTGTTTGGTTATTTTGTTGGCTTCATTTTTTAAGAAGTTTTGGACCCCAAAAGGATCACAACTCTGACAACAGACAATGATTGGTGTGGGGTGTCAGTGATGGGGGACATGGGAAGAGGTTCACCTGGGACATACATATAAGGCATATAAATGTATTTAATTGTTCATGGAGCATTATCACGGTGGGTGGAGGTTAACACAGTAACCAAAGGAATATCAAATTCCTATCCTGGGGAGCTCTGCCACATTCTCTAATAGGACAGCAAGAATCCCCTGAGTACAGAGTATAGGGGTTAATGAATAGTGAATGAGGATAGTCCATTGACAGGCCCTTGATACTGATGACTGCACTTATGAACCTTTACTTTTGAAATTGAAACTTAGCCTAGTATTATATATTGCCTAAGAGTTACCTCCTGAAAGCCTCCTTTTTGCTCAAATGTGGCCTCTCTCTAATCCAAATTAAGCATATAAATGCATTACCTTCCCCCCAGTGTGGGACATGACTGCTGGGGATAAGCCTCCCTGGCACTGAGGGATTACTACCAAGCACCAACTAGCAATGCAACTGAAGAAAGACCTTGACCAAAAGGGGGGGAATGTAAAGACAAATGAGTTTATATGGCTAAGAGACTTCAAAGTGAGTCAGGTGGGTATTCCAGAGGTTACACCTATGCACATCTCTGCAGGATCTCATTGACTTCCAAAGTACATATTACCTCAAATAGCAGGGCTCCTGATGGCTCTGGAGACATCCTGACACTATAGTCAGGGCAGATAAATGAGGAGTTTGGTGCCTTACCAGTTTTCCCTACTTTGGATTTTATGCTTCCCAGTGTGACAGAGTTGGACTCAGTTGTGGTTTCCCTACACATGGCTCTTCTAAACCTTCTATTTGAATCTATAATTAGTACTAGAGTTGATAGGTGTATGTCAAGGAGACTTAAATCTTTGGGCTTTCCTTCTACCAGCTGGGCCCTGAATCTCAACCAAGTTGCAATACCTACTCTCCTGTTCATTGTACTCACCCAGGACAACTAACAAGGAGATGATGATGGACAATGACCATACCAAGGAACAGAGAGAGTCTGCAACTGCAAGCTAGAGAGTGCCATCCATCTGTCTTGTGGTAACTAAGCCCCCTCTCAATTAGAGTTGGAGTGGGCTTCACCTTCCCAGAATCCACAGGATTGAGGAATGAGCAATGGACTAATGTAAACTTACTGTTATTCTAGAATAGACTTATTGTGACTCTAACAATGGAAGAACTTTTATCACTGATGTAGAGGCAGTGGCCACTGGACGTTCTGAAGGCAGAGAGAGGGAAAAACAGGTGTAATATGGGGCCATTTTTAGGACTTGGAATTTTCCTGCATGACATTGCAATGACAGATACAAGCCATTATATATCTTACCTTAACCTATAAAGTTGTATGGGGAGAATGTAAACTACAATGTAAACTGTGATCCATGCTTAGTGGCAATGATCCAAAATGTATTCATCAATTGTAATGAATTCACCACACCAATTGAAGGATGTTGTTAATGTGGGAGATGTAGGGAATGGGGAATATGAGAATTCCCTCTATTTTTTATGTAACATTTATGTAATATCTAGGTATCTTTAAAAAAAAATAAAATATATATATTTTAGAAAAGGTCTTGTAGATGGTAGTTTCTTAAACTTTACGCCTAAGGCATGAGCAACAACAACAAAAAATAGATAAATGGGACCTCCTCAAAACTCAACACTTTTGCACCTCAAAGGACTTTGTCAGAAGGGTGAAAAGGCAGCCGACTCAATTGGAGACAGTATTTGACAATCATATCCCCAAAGGGTTTCATATCAATGATATATAAAGAGATCATACAACTCAACAATAAAAAGAAACACTACCCAATTAAAATGGGCAAAAGAACTGAAAAGACAATTGTCCAAAGACAAAATACAAATGTTGAAGAAACATATGAAAAAATGTTTAACATCACTATCAATTAGGGAAATGCAAATCAAAACTGCGAGATATCATTTCACACCTATTAGGCTACTATTAAAAAGTTGGAAAACTGTAAATACTGGAGGGGATGTGGCGAGGTAAGAATGCTTATTCACTGCTGGTGGGAATGCAAAATTATACAGCCACTGTAGAGGACTGTTTTGCACTTCCTAAGGAAGTTTTTTTTTTTTTTTTTTATTTCTTTCATATATATTTTAAAATATACTTAGATTACATATATGTTACACAAAAATTACAGGAATTTCCATGATCTCCACCTCCTATACCTCCCATAAAAATCTCACATAAACCTCTTTTATTAGTGTGGCACATCACCTGCAATGGATATACACATCCTGGGGCTTTGCCATTAAGCATAGACCACAGTTCACATGGTAGACCACACTCTCTCCCACACAGTTCTGCATGGTATATGCTGATGTAAAATGGCCTATATCTGTCACCACAACGTCACTCAGGACAACCCCCAAGTCCTGAAAAAGCCCCTATATTATAACTGCCCTTCCACTCCCCACCCTAAAAATGTCTAGTGGCCACTGGCTTCACCTCACTGTTAAAATTTCTTCCACTGCTTAAATCCCAATATGTCTACAACAGAATACCATTAAGTCCACTCTAGTCCATAGCTCTTCCTCCAAACCTGAGGGGACTGGAATGGTGATGTCCACTCCATCTCCAAGTGAGAGTGGACTTATATCCCGTGGATACGGTGGATGGGATTATCCAGCCTTCAGCTGCAGGCTCTCTCCGTTCCCTGGAATGGCCATTGTCCATCATCATTGTCTCCTCACCAGGTGACTTGGGTGAGTCCATTGAGCTGTAGAATAGGAGTTGCAGCTCCACCGAGATTCTGGGCCCAGCTGGCACATAGGTAGGCCAGAGGCTCCAGTCTCTGGAAGTACACCTACAAACTCCAGTCTCACATATAGGTTTGAATAGAAGGAACTGATGGACCATGTGCAGGGAGGACTTATTTGAGTCCAACTCTGTCACTCTCAGGAGCACAGATTCCAAAGTAGAGCCCACTGATAAGGTGTCAATCTCTGGGGCTATCCCCCCTTATATAGGACCTGGATGTCTCCAGAGCCCTCAGGAGTCCCTCTATGTGGGGTGATATCCACTTTGCTGTTCTATGAGATCCTACTGTGTGTAAGCGTTACCTCTGGGATGGCCTCCCGACTCTCTTTGAAGTCTCTTAGCCACATGAGCTCATTTGTCTTTACCTTTTCCCCCTTTCATTCAAGGTTTTTTTTTTCCCAGTCGTGTTTCTAGTTGGCACTTGGTATTAGTCCCTCATTGACAGGAAGGCTCATGTCCCATGTTGGGGGGAAGGTAATGCATTCATATGCCGTGTTTGGCTTAGAGAGAGGCCACATTTGAGGCCACATTAGAGGAGGATCTCAGGTGGCAACACTTAGGCACCCCATAAAAGTAGGCCAAGTTTCAATTACAAGAGCATAGACTCATAAGACTAGTCATCAATAACAAGAACCCAACAGTGGGCCATCCTCTTTTGCCAGACACTGCCCCTGCACTCGGGAGACTGTTGCTGCTCCATTGGTGAATGTGGCAGAGCTCTCCAGGCTGGGAATTCAGTATTCCCTCATTTATTGAGTGATTGTCTACTCACCGTGACCATGCCCCACCCCTTGATCATTTGAACAATTTTATATATCTTTCATGTATATTCAGGTGAACTTTTTCCCATGAAACCCCCATCCCAGACACCCCCACCAATGAACCTCTGCAGCCCTCATTGTAACCCTTCTGTGACCTAAACCTTCCTTGAGGCTGAAGCCCATATAATAACCAAACACAATTAATAGGAAAATGAAATAAAAATGATGAATAGAAAGTGTAAGTTTGATGATAGCTGTTAAATGTTCTCAAATATAAATGTATAGTACTATTTTTGAACGAAAGAATTCTGTAAGAGAAAGAGTTATTTACCAGTTGATGTGATTGGACTGTGGTGAGAACCTGTATTAGTCAGGTAGGTATAAGCTGGTTGGTATATGAAAAGGCTTCAGAAAGAGGGGTCCAACAAAGGAGAAAGCATACCTTTGTGTGTAACCATGCAGACAGACTTTAGCTGACTTTGCTTTGTGGGTAGCTTTTTCCCTTGAGGTAATCCTGGGATCCAGATTTCTCTTATGTTGTTGCTCTGCTATCTTCCAAGATGTTGTCCACTTCTGCAGGGTTGAAGAAGTTTCATATATTAGTCTATCCACATTCTAATCTGAGGGAAATGTACAATTTTTACATTTCAAAACAAATTTTCAGATTTTTTTTTTTGTCATTTGGAAAGTTTTTAAAGAAAATCTCTATTTAAGAAACATAAGACTAAAGAGATTATCCTTTTTTTTTTTTTTTCTTTTGTAGGGAATTTTACTTTCTTCTGAATTAACAATTTTAACAAATAAAGGCTTTTTACAACACTTTTTTACTTTTAAGATTTGTGGGTAACATAGTGATATCCTTGCCTTAATCACTTATGTTAGTAATTTTTGATTTCTCTCTTTTGAGTGGCTGCCCTAGGGTTTAGTTTATGCTTATTTAATTTATTGTGGTCTACCTAAAATAATATACCACATAATTTTTAACATTTGAACTGTAAAGTAGTAAAGACTGAATTCTTCTTTTCCATTTTATTTTTGCAATAAATTTTACTTTTTTTATATGGTTTAAATCCAACAATTAATCAATCTTTTGCTTCAGGCAATTATTTTTAAAGCATGTAAAATTTGAAAAATCAAAATTTTGATATGTTTAATTTCATTTTTTCATTTTCAGTCAGTTAAGTCTATGTTTATTGTACCTTTGTTTTCATGTTCCAGCCTGGATAATTTGATGGCATGGCATAGTTTAATGGGCATTTTCAGTTAGTGGTATATAGACCAGTCTATCCTATAATTAATAGCTCTTTCCATTTTATGAAATATTGCAAATATTTCTTAATAAAGGAAGAATAAAGAATTATTTCTATGTATTTCATGCAACCTTCTCTCCTACAGCCTATACTTCTGGAGATTTCTTTTTTTATATATTTTTAAAGAAACTTTAAATTACATAAATGTTACATAAAAAATATAGGGGATTCAAATATACCCCCTCCTTCCTACCCCTCCCATGCTTACCCACATTAAAAACAACTTTCATTAGTGTGGTACATTTGTTACAATTGATGACCACATATTGAAGCATTCTACTAACCAAGAACTAGAGTTTACATTACCGTGTATAATTTTCCCTGCACAATTTTATAGGTTTTGACAAAATGCATAATGACCCTGCATCAGTCATTGAAATGTCATGCAGGACAATTCCAATGTCCCAAAAATGTCCCCATGTTGTAACTATTCTTCCTTCTCCCTCACCTCAGAAACTCTGGTGGCTACTGCTTTTATATCAATGACACAAGTTCTTCCATTGCTAGAATAATAATAGCCCTACTTTAGTCCACCATCTCTCTCTCTTATGTTTGTCATTCCTCAATCTTGAGGAGTTTGGGATGGTGATGCCCACCCTTCCTCCGATTAAGAGGGTATTTAGATCACTTGGGGCAGATTTTTTAGAAAAATCATAAAATTATTAACAGAGTGACCCAAAAAATGAAATTTGACAGAATTAAATAAAGAGATATAATTTTAAATAAATAATGACATTGAATTTGAATAATGAAAAGGATTAAAGTTCTTATTTTGTTGAAATATAGGAAAAGGAAATCGTTTTTCCTTGGTGTTTCTTACTTCTGATCTGCCAAAATGACTTTACTAATACAGATAATATATTGAAATGTCACAAATAAATATTCAGCAAAAATGACTCATCAAAAACCAGTTTTGAAAATTATTCTTTCTTCAACTTATATTATTTGAAAGTACACTTAATAGCTATAAAAATTTTATTTTGATGCTGGGAAGTAAAAATCACTCATGGAGATTTTGCAAGTAGTAAGAAGAATATATTGAGGTGGAATAGACTCAGAAAGTCTCCATTAGTCTCTCATTTGGCTTAATCCCCAAGAGCATGTATTGTGAAATAAATTGATGCTGTCTTTTTAATCTCCAAATAAGCTTTCCTAAGTATCACTATTTTGTTGATGAAGAAAATAATTGTACTTTCAAAAATTCATCAAATATATAACATATTATTTTCTAACTCCATGATCCATACTATCAAATACTCTCCTGAAATTCAGGAGTGTAAACAGTTTTTTTTCATACAAGTTGCTTGTACATCTACATAATATTTAATTTTATTATCATTAATTAATGCAAAAATCACAAGTAAGCATTTTAGTAAGCTTTTGGCCTTTCAATTTATTATGAAACCTTAACTCATTTCAGCACTGAGTTTTACTTTCTATTCTTATGGCTCTTTATTATAATAAAAGCCAAGAACAATAAAATAATAATTTAAAAGTTTGCATAAACATTGTTGTGGCTGAATACAATAAAATGTCTTATGGGTAGATGAATTCAGTGGCATGGCCAAACTGAACTGGAGAAACTGCACCAGGTTTACTTGTTGAAACTTCAAATATACCCATTCATTGCCCAGTACACACTCCTAGAAAAAATTTATGGAGAAGCAGCCAATGCAAAATTCATGAGATTATATTTAACATAGGTAAAGTTGTCTTATAAATATTTAATAATAAAATCAAGTTGTGGCTGAAAATGTGGTGTGATAAAAATTGTTGAGCACATTATTATAAATAAAAATAAGCATGTATACACATAGGAAAATGATTGGAAGAAAATGTATCTAGAGGTTAACAACATTTCTGAGCTATTTTCATTTTCATTTTGAAAATTTTGTTTCATTTTTGTGTAATGAGCAATGTTTACTCCTATGATAGTGCTATACTTTTTTTTTTTCCAGGGGGTACAAGGGATTGAACCTGGGACCTTGTACATAGGAAGCAGGCACTCAAACCATTGAACTATCCCCACTCCCCTAGTGCTGTGCTTTTTATTATAAAAGATTTGATTGTGAAAAATGTGCTGTTCCATCCCCGGTGGTTAACATCCTGGCCTTTCAGCCACAGATTAAGTATTTCTCCAGAAATACCTTCTCTTTCAACCAGTCATAAAATAGAGAACCACAAAAGATTACAAAAATGCAAAAAATTATCCTCAATATCATGAAACTTCTAGGTATAAAGCAATACTGTCAGAAACCTCTCATGGATTCATTAGTTCTTGAACTTTTATTCTTGGAGTCATGCCAAACAATCTTCCCTGGAATTTGTCCCAGGGATGACTGATCATATCAACAATCCTCAATATAGGAGGTGCAGTGGCATTATCAGGGGGAAAGGCAAGGGAGGCCTGCTCTGCTTATGTTCCTGGTAGCTCCCTGGTATACTTGGGAGATGTAATTTCCAGGTGAAATTTCTATTTTACCAGAACCTGAACAAAATCTTTAGGTTGATTTATTTTATCTCAGAACAAAAAATATGCTTGCACAAAAAATTAAACATAAGATGTCTCAAAGGAAATAAATATTATATGACAGAATTGCCAGTCTCTTCATATGGTTTGTACATTCTATCTGAGAGAACTTGAGGTTGACAAATTTCTAGACAGATAATTTTGGAAGACGTTTTCCCCTACTTTTGTCACATGGTAAGTATTATTCTCAAAGTTATAGTATTTCAGATGATGTAAAAAAATGCGGATATTATTAGAAGAATATGCAGAAATATAGACATATCAAGTAAGTCTTACCTAAGTATTGTCAGAACATGTAGACATGGAAATATAGAAATTGGTAGAATCAGAGTCATCAAGAATTGTACATATATTGGAAATATAATTTTGCAAGAAATTTGAATTTAAATAATCATAGAAAAATATATATTCTGAAAATTAATAGTAATGTGTGGTGTATCATCTTAATATACCTCAACAACTTAGCCTGAGGGTTTAATTTCCATTCTGTCATTTGTATCAAATAATATCAGATATGAAAGAAAAGTAAAAGATTCATTAAAACTATCACTGCTTTTTATACATCTATAAACATGATCTCTGGATTCAACCAATCTTGGTAGAATCACAGACCCAATTGTTAATTGTTGTAACTATAAATAATTAACTTTCTATGCTCTTTTTATTATTGAAAAACTATGTAGATGAAATAAAAAAGAAAAATGTATAAAGTAGTGAAATTGATGGTATAATATTTTCACCTGTATTAACGTTTTAAAGGGAAATATAACAGTTTCCAGTTCATTATAATTATGAAATATATACGAATTATTATTCTATAGTATGCATGCAATGACATATATTTTATTTATTTTGGGTAGTCAAACTAGTGATTTTTATTCAGTAATATTTGGCACATTTCTTTCATTATGAATTTCCAAAATTACTAAACTATTTTTTCAAAATTCCAGATCATTCATGTAAAAAAAAAAAAACTGTTTTGAAGTCATTCATGCCAAGTATCATCTTTGATTTTGCAACAGTTTACAACAGCTGAACGCTATGGGAAGCAGGAATACCACAAACTTGTTTTACTTCATCCTTATTGGCTTGACAGATTCTGAGGAGATGCGGCAGATCCTCTTTTTGTTATTTCTCCTGATATACTTGATTACCCTGCTGGAGAATGCAGAAACGATACTGATAATTCACCTTGATCTCCAACTTCACACTCCCATGCACTTTTTCCTCAGTCATCTGTCGTTCCTTGACCTCAGTTGCTCAACGGTCATAATACTGAAAACTTTAGAGAACTTACTGACTTTCAACAAGTCTATTTCATTTATGGGCTTCTTCACCCAAATGTCTTTGTCTTCTTGGTTGCCACTGAATTTTTCCTTATCTCTTCAATGGCCTATGACCACTATGTAGCTATCTGCCAGCCTCTTCACTACCAGGTTGCTATGTCCATGAGGCTCTGTCGCACACTTTTCACTGGGTCTTACACATTTGGATTTATTGACTCCTTGGTCATGATTCTTTGCATGAACCGTTTGCATTTCTGCAAGTCCAATATAATCTATCATTTTTTTCTGTGACTTAACCCCTCTTTAAGCCCTGTCCTGCACTGACACACATGACAGTGAAATCTTGAAGTTCATTTTCGCTGGCTCAACTGTATCTGTGTCTCTTCACCATCTCTGTGTCCTATATGTCCATTCTGTCTACTATCCTGAAAATTAAGTCCTTTTCAGGAAAACACAAAGCCTTCTCGACTTGTGCCTCGCGGGTCCTGGGGTTTACCCTCTTTTTTTCCCTATCTGGTTGCATCACCGTCTTTTTGGTGCATTGCTTCACCGTTCCCCGACCTGAGCCTCTCAGCGCTGCCCAGGTCTGGGACACCTTTTTTTTTTTTTTTTTTTTTTTCTTCTTTTTTTCTTTTTTCTTTTTTTTACCAGGAGGTTTCCGGGAAGAACCTGGGGCCTGGGTCCTCCATATGTTAAACAGTCGCTCAATTTCTTGAGCCACAGCCGCTTCACAGTTAGCCTCTTTTATTGCACCATGAGTTTTACTTATTTAAAACCAAAGAAGTCCTACTCTTTGGGAAAGGACCAAGTGGCCTCCGTGTTTTATAGTATTGTGATTCATGCTGAATCTATTCATTTAAAGTCTTAGGAACAAAGTGGTGAAAAATGCTGTCATTAAAGTCATGTAAAAGAGAGAATTCCAGGCAATTGAAATGAAAACGAAGCTGAGCATTCAATGAGTCTTTTCTTCCTTCTCTATTTGGGTTTTTAATTTGTATCTCTCTAAAGTAGCTAGCATCTTTTAATTAATTTACATTTTTGTTGAGCCATCTTCTACTGGACCACAATGATCTGAAACTTTTTCAAGTGTATGTTTTTAAGAATCTACCATGAAATCATGATATGCCTGTGGTTTAAATATACTCATATTTTAGGGCAAAAAAAAAGTGGTGCTATCTTCCAACTTGTATTATATAATTCCCCATGAATGTTACAATTTCAGAGAAATGTATAATGGAGAGGACTTTCAGAAGTCCTTCCATTTTTTTTTCCTGTAGATAAAATATATAGCAGTCAAAGAGTGCTCATTTGAACTGGCCAATCCAGGATTTAGATTCTAGATCTGCCAGCTTTTTAAATGAATATCCCTTAGTAAGTCACTGAAACTTTGAATCTAGTTTCCTCAGTTGTACAAGAAAAAAATAATTCTAAATCAAAATCTAAAGAGCTATTATAAAGAATACATGAGATGATAAATGGAAATAACTTATGTAGTACTAATATATTTTGGCCACTAGCAGTAGAATACTTACATTCTTGCAAATTTTTTAAAATACAGTGGTTGTTGTTATAAAAATGTTCACTGATGGCTTAAAAATGCTTTTGGTTAATCTCATTCATAAACAAATAGCTTAAAAGTAAAACCAGCACTTCAATATTTGGTTTTAAAGCAAATGAAAATATTCTGATAGGATTAATTTCTAGGAGAAATATGTGTGAACATTGAAGAAAATTTGGAAAATATTTTAAAATGTTAAAGAAATTTAAACATCTTAACTATTTTTTTGTAGTTTTATTCATGGTTGTACACACTGATATTATGCATGTGTATGTATAAATTAAATATTTATAGAAAATTATTGTCATATTCTATTTATTTTTGCCTCTTTGGAGCATCACTAACCCTTAAAATATTTGGTAATTTCTTTGTTATTTAAATTTGTGAGATGAATGTTTTCTTGGTACATAAGCAAAATAAGAAATCTCATCTTGCAATGCTTTAAGACCTGAAGTTTTATAAATTCATGAGCTTAACTCTTTGCATGCAGTAATATCACTTTTGTGTCTACCTAATAGCCATTTGAAAACTTTCTCATTTTGTGAAGTGTCAATGAACTTCAATAATTAGTGTTTAATTTTAATATGACAAAATTATTCACTTACTCCTGATTTCTATAATTTTGTAAGAGTCTTTAAAAAGAAATAAATTCTTCAATTAAATTCTTGGCTCATTGTGTTAAAATTTTTATTATAAGAAATTTGTTAAGGATAGATAAATAATCCTAATTTTGTGACATCCCATAAATTTTTGTCACATAGTTAGCTAACATTTCCTTTAAAAAATTCCTCTATATAATAGCCATTTTATCCATTCTGTACTTCAAACAGGTGTTTCTGTTACTTGATATTTAATTATTATTAAAATTGTGTTTATGTGTTGCTGATTTCACTTTAGGAAATGGTAGAGGGTAGACAGAAAAACACATAGATCCTGAATTTAAGAAAAAAAGATCAATCTGGAAGATTCAAGTAAAATCATTTCCTCAACTCATACTCAGAAAACAAAGTATTTGATATCCATGGGGACAATTATGAAAACAATGAATCTGTGAAAAAGGAAAGCTATGATATCAGCTACCACATATCATTAAGTGACTACTAGGAGTTGGAATATTTTTTCCTACATCACTTTATGCTAATTTACATATGCTAATCAAAACAATTTAGTCTAGTCTTCTGCATAACAAAACTGGTGCCCTTTGAACATTAACTTGTCAAAGCCACACAGCTGATTACTAACAAAACCAGGATTTAAACCAAGATTTAACTGATTCCACACTCAACCATGTTACAGTGCTATTGTGACATGACAAAATTCTAGATTCATATACTCTCTAACACTGCAAAATAATACCCTCATATCTTTGAATTGATTTTTAAAGCCATAAATTTAGACCATGAAATTTAACATACAAACAAACCAAAGTGAACTCCAGATAAATTAACTAACTGATAAAATAGTTTAAAATACATTTATAGTCCTCTATCAGAAAAAACTATGATCTTAAATTGAAATATACCCAATGGACAGTGGAAAGATAACCATTCTTCACTTAAAAACTTACCTAATTTTTAAATAGAGTCTTTTATTTCTACATTCCCTATTTTGAATATTATTTTCAATCAAGAAAATTAAAGCATATGTTTAATTTACAACTCTATTGAACTTAATATACAGAGAACATTTACTATTTACCCTGCATATTTATTTTTTATTTTCTAATTATTATTTATTTCCTGGGAGTCATGTGGCTCATATGTTAATATAAATCTAAGTAAAATACCAGATCTTTAACTTAAATATTAAATTATATATTCTAATTTGAGATACAAGCTTATAGTTTCTAAATTATTACGTAAGTGAAGAAAAAGAGTTCCTTATACCTATGGAACTGAATTGCTCACTCAGTTAAGGTACACTATGAATATTATGCATTTGGATTCTTCTACCAGTTATCAATCTCTACTTGAATTTCACAAAGGATGACCAGAGAAAATGCACTCTCTTCTGGGATAGAAGAGCAACAATATGATTTTTTTCCCCATGGTACACTAGCTAATGTTTCTGAAACATCAAACTACATCTTAATAATGTTTACCCGAATGCAGTTAGGCCTCTGGTAAGTAAAGAATTCTCATATATATTAAATATGCTCTTATCTAAATTGTCAGGTGATATACCTCTAATTGTTATGAGGGATAATTTAATCTCATTGAGAATTTCATGGAGGAGATAAAATATGAATGCTGTAAAATTATGGATAATAAGTATCAACAGGAGAGTTTGGGCCATATATGATAGAACATTAGGACATTTGTTGTCTGGTAGAGTTAAACATAACATGTTTTGTATTTTGCATGGTGTTTTCCTGTTCTGGCAATCTGTATACTAACCTATACACTAGTATTTGGCAATGTTAATAAGAAACACTTGGAAAATTTTGCAAATTACATGGATTCTGCACCCCACATATAGTACATAAGTAATGTTGGCCATGCATCTGTATTTAAATGATGAAAGAAAGAAATTTGATACCAATCTGTACCATAATTGGAAGAAATCTATTTATTAAAAGCAATGCCAAATTGATTTATAGGTTCAATGCAACTCCAATTAAAATTTAATGAAATACTTCTTTTACAAACTGTGAAGCTGGTGCTACAATTTAGATGAAAAAATAAAGAACTAAATTACTCAAAACAAATTTTAAAAAGAAAGAAAAAAGTTGGAGGATTCATATTACCTGGTGTGAGAAATTATCATAAAATAATAGAGAGGGAGACTGGACAAGATGGCGTTGGTGTAGGAGGGCGCACACTGCAAGCTCCCAGAGCAAGGCGGATTGGGGACGGGGTCCTGCCCGGGGGTCTGTGCTGTGCACGCGT
>JAKSZT010053887.1:102539014-102584433 GCA_026826555.1 Tolypeutes matacus | reverse complement strand
TAAGTCCTCCCTGCACATGGTTCACCAGTCCCTTCTATTCAAACCTATATGCAATGCTGGAGTTTTTAGGTATACTTCCAGAGACTGGAGCCTCCCACCTACCTATATGCCAGGTGTGCATGAAATCTAGGTGGAGCTGCAACTCCTACCCTACAGCTCAATGGACTCATCCAAGTCACCTGGTGAGGAGACAACGATGGGCAATGGCCATCCCAGGGAATGGAGAGGGCCTGCATCTGCAGGCAGGATCATCCCACCCACCATATCCATGGGATATAAGCCCTCTCTCACTTGGAGTTGGAGTGGACCTCACCATCCCAGTCCCCTCAGGATTGGGGGAAGAACTATGGACTAGAGTGGACTTGATGGTATTCTCTTGTTCACATATGGTGATTCTAGCAATGCAAGAAATTATAACAATGAGGTGGAGCTAGTGGCCACTTGACACTTTTGGGGTAGGGAGGGGACGAGCAGTTGAAATACAGTGGCTTCTTTGGGAGTTGGAGGTTGTCCTGAGTACTGTTGTGGCAACGGATGTAGGCCATTTTAAATCAGCACACACCACTCAGAACTGAGTGGGAGAGAATGTGGTCTACAGTGTGAACTGTGGTTATGATTGTTGGCAAGGTTCCAGGGTGTGTAAGTTCATTGAGGGTGGTTTGCCACACTGTGGGAGATGTTTGTGTGAGATGTGATGGGATGTGTGGGAGGTGGGCAACATGGGAATCCCAGTTGGTTCCGTGTAATATTTTGGGTAATCTAAGCACCTCTTTAAATATATGTATATATATATATATATAAACAACATTTTTGTAAGCAAATACACATATATGCATATATATTTATATATCATTTTGCAAATGTTTGTATGTATTGTGAGAATTTTGATTTTTACCCATAATAAAAAAAAATAAAAAATAAAAAATAAAAAAAAAATAAAAAAAATAAATTAGAGAGATGGAAATGAAATAGCAGCTATGTATGGCAGGGGAAACAGACTGAGAGGTGAATATTAAGGGGTACAGTTTTTTGTTTCGGTTTTTTTTTGTTTGTTTGTTTATTGTTACTATTAATATTGGAATAATGAAAATACTCTTATAATGACTGAATTGATAAATGCACAATATGTGATTATACTAAATAACATTAATTGTACACTTTGGATAGATTGTATGCTTTATTAATATGTATCAATAAAACTGATTTATAAAAGTAAAAAAAAAAAAAAATCCAACCCATTTCTGTTCCTTTACATTGGTGGCCCTGTGGCAAACTAAGACCCATGCCTATGCCATTTTTGTAGTTTCATTATTTCTGGATATTAATTCATTCTAAAGCTTAAAATTTATACTTTATTCACTCCAAACCTGACACTTCATTATTTAAACAACAGAGAAATATAACGAACTTGGATCACTATAAAAATTTGTATAGATTGTGTAAGAGATAAATTGTGGTGTAACATTATTATTGTTTATCATATTTACTAATTTGTTGCAATTTAATAAGGGTCACATTACCAAAATGAGGAAATTGGACCTCAGAAAATTTAAGTACCAGCCCATATCAGAGCTTATCATATAAATTTATGCCTCATATCTTAAGATTTCTTATATAGTATTAAAGCTTATATGTTTATATTTTCCAAGATTTCATTTTACATAAGATGTCAAAAAACTCTATTCATTCAACAAAAGTCAACCTATACTACATTATTCCATAATCATTTGCTTTTTATTGTTGAGAAAATCATCACATCATTGTTTAGAACAAGAAGATAACTGGATTATATTCCAATTGGGGTCTCTCCTGTGAGTTAAAACAGCTGAATTGTATCTGTCTTCTATTGCAACATCCCTTTATGTATTAATATCTTTTGTGATGAATATGACAGATCCCTTTCTCATTTCTGTACATATTTTAAATACTTTGTTTGTGGTTATCCTGGGGTTTATATTATGCAACCTACATTTGTAACCTAATGTTTTGAAAAGATACTAACTTAGCTTCAATAGCTGACATGCTCTTTATTGCTACATGCCTCTGTTTCCCCTATTTATGTTGTTTTTGCTCCAGTTTACCACCTTATAATTTGTATGTCCATTATCAGGGAATATGGCTTTTTCTTCTTCAATTGTATTTTGACTATTATAGGAATTAAAGTGTAGAGCTGTATATTGAGGATGCAGTACTATTGGGTTTTGCATTTTCCTTTATTACCCTTATATTTCTATCTGTATCCTAGTCTCTCTTTTTTTCCTTTTGAAATATATTTTTATTATGACATATCACATAGCAAAAAGTACATTCATTTAAAGCATATAATTTGATGTATATGAAGAACTTTGAAACTCACAATTGATGACATTGGTGAAAAACCAATGCATCTTGGGAAGAAACAACTGGGATAAAGATACCATACCCCAGGACATGGCCGAAATACATGATATGCCAAACGTTGCATTAACAGATGGGACAGGGTCAAATTGGATGTTATTAACAACAAGGCCCTTTTGCTCATATCCCAGCATCTTCCCAAGAAACTTAGATCAAGGATCACAGCAAGTAAGGACCAGGTATGTTTCAGGTGATAGTTATAATCAGGAAGGGTGTGCTTGTCCCTGGCCTGGACACTATAGGTGCATTTGGGCCTGTATAAGCTGAAACAGAAACACTCATTCCTTAGACACAAGATACACAATGAGAAGTTGTTTCCCACACAGAGATGCAGGGAAGGATGGAGGGAGTTGGAGTCATGCTTGGCTTCCCAGGATGTGCTGGAATATGAAGTCCAAGCACACATTCGAGGAAGTCTGCATCCCTGTGAGTTCTGTCAGGTAAGCACTGCCTTAAGAAACCTGTGATAGTGTAGGGAGAATTGGTGTGACAAGTTCTTTATGATGACTTTACCTGCCTCACATAAATCTATGAGAAGCTTAATATTATAATTATATTAAAAATTTGATAATTTTAAGACAAAAAAGTCAATAAATTATAAATGTAAAATCAAAGGGAAGTTATTGATTAAATTTGAATCATATCACTAATGTCTTTTTCATTAAAAATAATATGTTGTAAGCTTATTTTTATATTATGTATCTATTAAAACAAGTGTGTGTGATAAAATGATGGCATTGTACATTACTGTATCATGAGTTATAAGGGTTTGTTGTTGTTCTTGTTGTTTTTAATTAATTGTTTATATATTTTAAAAAATGCTTAGATTACATAAATGTTAAACAAAAATTACAGGGATTCCCATGTTCCCCACCTCCCACACCTCCCAAAACCTCCCACGTAAACATCCTTCATTAGCGTGGCACATCACCTGCAATGAATATACACATCCTAGGACTTTGCCACTGAGCATGGACCATAGTTCACATTGTACGACACTCTCTCCCACACAGTTCTGCATGGTATATGCTGATGTAAAATGGCCTATATTTGTCATTGAAATGTCACTCAGGATAATTCCCAAGTCCAAAAAAAGCCCCTGTGTTACAACTGCTTTTCCCTCTCCCTGCCCCAAAAGCGTCCAGTGGCCATTGGCTCCCCTCAATGTTGTAATTTCTTCCATTGCTTGAATCACATTATGTCTACAACAAAATACCATTAAGTCCACTCTAGTCCATAGCTCCTCCCTCAATCCTGAGGAGTTTGGGATGGTGATGTCCACTCCATCTCCGAGAGAGGGGGCTTATATCCCATGGATACGGTGGAGGGGATTATCCTGCCTGCAGCTGCAGGCTCTCTCCATTCCCTGGAATGGCCATTGTCCATCATCGTCTCCTCACCAGGTGACTTGGGTGAGTCCATTGAGCTGTAGAGTAGGAGTTTCAGTTCCACCAAGATTCCAGGCACAACTGGCACATGGGCAGACCAAAGGCTCTAGTCTCTGGAAGCATACCTACAAACTCCAGCACCACATATAGGTTTGAATAGAAGGGACTGATGGACCATGTGCAGGGATCACTTATTTGAGTCCAACTCTGTCACTCTCAGGAGCACTGATTCCAAAGTATAGCCAACTGATAGGGCATCAATCTCTGGAGCTATCCCCCTTATATAGGACCTGGGTGTCTCCAGAGCCCTCAGGGGCCCCTCTGTGTGGGTTGATATCCACTTTGGTGTTCCATGAGATCCTACTGAGGTATGTGTAAGCGTTACCTCTGGGATCACCTCCTGACATTCTTTGATGTCTCTTAGCCATATGAACTCATTTGTCTTTACCTTTTCCCCCTTTTATTCAAGGTCTTTTTCCAATCATATTGCCAGTTGGCACTTGGTATTAATCCCTCGTTGTCAGGGAGGTTCATCCCCTGGCGTCATGTCCCACATTGGGGGGAAGGTAATGCATTCATATGCTGAGTTTGGCTTAGAGAAAGGCCACATATGTTCAACAAGGAGGCTCTCAGGTGGCAACCTTTAGGCACCCCATAACAGTAGGCTAAGTTTCAATTACAAGAGCAAAGACTAATAAGGCTAGTCATCAATAACAAGAACCCATCAGTGGACCAACCTCCTTAGCCAGACACTGCCCCTCCACTCTAGGGACTGTTGCTGCTCCCTTGGAGAATGTGGCAAAGTTCTCCAGGCTGGGAATTAAGTATTCTTTCATTTATTGAGTGATTCTCCACCCACTGTGACCATGACCAACCCCTTGATCATTTGAACGATTTTATATATCTTTCATGTATATTCAGGTGAACTTCCTCCCATGAAACCCCCATCCCAGACACCCCCCACCAATGATCCTCTCCTGCCTCCATTGTAACCCTTCTGTGATCCAAACCTTCTTTGAAGATGAAGCCCATATAGTAGCCAAATACAATTAATAGGAAATTGAAATAATAAAGATAAGTTTAAATATAAGAGATAAAATACATGGTAACTTAAAAAGAAAAACATTAAAATTAACATAAAATTAAAGGATTGGGATATTCAAAAATGGGAAAAAAAACAAAAAAATAAAATTTTTATTTTTAAACATTTTTCCTTTTATCACTGCATTTTCGGGTGTCCAGTCTGTACCGTAGCACCTTCCCTCTCTCACTCCCCAGTGTCTCCCAAATTTTCATTTAATTTTCAAAGAAGATTTAGGCCACAGCAAAGTCACACACAGAATACTAGAGACTCTCATATACCCAATCTCCTCACCCTTCCCTCACCCCATATTAAAACTTTTTTGTATGTGGGTGGTAGCATTGTTATGGTTTACAGTATAGTTTACATTTTAGGCAGTACAGTTTAATAATTTTTGATGATATTTACCATGTCCTGTGTCCATCACTGTAAGGTAATGAAAAGTATTTCCCATGACCACTAAATACCCCCTGTTTGATCTTTTCTGTTCCTTCCTCCCCATCCCCCTGGGGCACATGACACCACCCTGACTTGACGTATTGGATGACAAGATTCATAATTACATGCAACAAGAGGTCTTGACATGATGATTGTCCACCCCTATTAGGATCCACCCTTGCTCCTAAAAGAAAGCCACCTGTCTGTTTCTGGGTGAATCGGTCCTCCAAAAGATGGGGGTCCATCTCCTTCCCACTCACCGTGTGGGTCTCCACTCCCCGACACAACACATTGTGACAGGATGAACACTCACATACTTTCCAGAAGCTTACTCCAGATGCACCCCATCCTGAATGCCCCCCCAACCTACCCCCTAAACCAGTAACACTACCTTGTCATATTGTCATAAGAGCATTCCACTCCTGCACTTTCAACCTCATACCCAGAAATCCCGGGTTCACCTGGTCCCTCTCCCATCTCTCCCCCCAGAATCCCGGGAATTCTAATCCACCCTTCCCAATCTACCCACCTGTCAACCCTGCACCACCAAACCCATTAATATCACTACCCAACTGTCCTATCCTTCACTATACAACTATACTCTATCTCTTTACCACAGATTATGTCCGTATGAGTGATGGCTAACAATCTTCTATTCTCTTTTTCTCTCTTGTTAGCCTATCTTTCAGGTAATGGTTCTTAGAGACTGCTCACTTTCCTCAATTCAAATCAGTGAGGTCATGTACTGTTCATCCTTCAATGCCTGTCTTGCTTCACTCAACATAAGGTCTTCAAGATTCATCCATGTTATTCCATGTGTTAGCACTTTATTCCTTCTTACAGCTGAGTAACATTCCATTGTATGTATGTACCACATTTTGTTTATCCAGTCAAATGTTAATGGGCAACGGGATTAATTCCAACTTTTGGCAATAGTGAACAATGCTGCTATGAACATTGGTGTGCATATATCTGTTCGTGTCTTTGCTTTCAATTCTTCTAGGTATATACCCAGCAGTGGAATCACTGGATCATACGGAAGATCTATTGTTAGTTTTCCGAGGAACTGCCAAACTGTCCTCCACAGTGGATGGACCATTCCACAATCCCACTAGCAGTGGATGAGTGTTCCTATTCCTCCACATTCTCTGCAATACGTATAGTCTGCTGTGTTTTTAAAAGCTGCCATTCTGATGGGTGTAACATGGTATCTCATTGTAGTTTTGATTTGCATTTCCCTAATAGCTAGCAATGTCAAGCATTTTTTCATGTGCTTTTTAGCCATTTGTATTTTCTTCTTTGGAGAAGTGTCTTTTCAGGCCACTTGCTTATTTTTTAAATGGGTTGTTTGTCTTCTTATTTTCAAGGTCTAGGATTTCTTTATATATGCAGGATATTAGGCTCCTATCAGATATATGGTTGCCAAATATTTTCTCCCACTAAGTAGGCTGCTTTTTTATTTTCTTAATAACGTCCTTTGAGGAGATCCCATTTATCTATCTTTGCTCTTGCTGCTTGTGCTTTGGATGGGAAGTTCATGAAACCATTTCCTATTACAAGGTCCTGTAGATGCTTCCCTACATTATCTTCCAAGGTCTTTATGGTTTTGGCTCTTACATTTAGATCTTTGATCCATCTGGATTTGATTTTTGTATAAGGTGTGAGATGGCATTACTCTCTCATTATTTTGGATATGTATATACAGTTCTCCAAGTACCACTTGTTAAACAATCCATTCTCTCCCAACTTATTTGGCTTGGTGGCCTTGTCAAATATTAGATGACTGTATATGCAAGGATCTCTATCAGAAGTCTCAATTTGGGTCCATTGCTCAATATGTCTATCCTTGTGCCAATACCATGCAGTTTTGAGCACTGTAACTTTGTAGTATGTTTTAAAGTCAGATAGAGTGATACCTCAAACTTCATTTTTCTATTCAATATGTCTTTGGCGACTTGAGTCCTCTTACCTTTCCAAATATTTTTTGTAGTTAGTTTTTCCAGTTCCTTAAAAAATACAGTGTTGATTTTATTGGGATTGCATTAAATCTGTAGATTAGTTTGGGTATGATAGACATCTTGATGATGTTTAGTCTTCCTATCCATGAACAGGGAATATTCTTCCATTTATTTAAGTCTTCTTTGATTATCTTTAACAGTGTTGTGTAATTTTCTGTATATAAGTCCTTTGCATCTTTTGTTAAATTTATTCCTAGGTATTTGATTCTTTTAGTTACCATTGTAAATGGTATTTTTATCTTGATTTCCTTCTCAGATTGCTCGTTATTGGTGTACAGAAATGTTACTGATTTTTGAGCATTGATCTTATAACCTGCGACATTACTGAACTCCTTTATGAGTTCTAGAAGCTTTGTTGTAGATTTCTCAGGGCTTTCTACATATAGGATCATATCATCTGCAAAGAATTAAATTTTTACTTCTTTTTTTCCAATTTGGATGCCTTTTATATATTTTTCTTGCCTCAGTGCTAGAGCAAGTACTTCTAAGACAATGTTAAATAGGAGTGGTGATAGTGGGCATCCTTGTCTTGTTCCTGATCTCTGAGGGAAGGCTTTCAGAATTTCACCATTGAAGATGAAGTTAGCTTTGGGTTTTTCCTATATACCCTTTATCATATTCAGAAAGTTTCCTTCTATTCCTATCTTTTGCAGTGTTTTTATCAGGAAAGAGTGCTGTATTTTGTCGAATGCTCTTTCTGCATCTATAGAGATGATCATGTGGTTTTTTTCTTTCAACCTGTTTATGTGGTGTATTACATTGATTGATTTTCTTAAATTGAACCATCCATGCATACCTGGGATGAAACCCACTTGGTCATGATGTATAATTCTTTTGATATGTTGTTGAATGCAATTGGCAAGTATTTTGTTGAGGATTTTAGCATCTAGGTTCATTAGAGAAATTGGTCTGTAATTTTCCCTTTTTGTGGTATCTTTGTTTGGCTTTGGTATTAGGGTAATGTTGGTATCATAGAATGTGTTAGGCAATATTCCTTTACTTCTATTTTTTGGAAGAGCTTAAGTAGGATTGGTGTTAGCTCTTTCCAGAATGATTGGTAGAATTCAGCTGTGAAGCCATCTGGTCCTGGGCTCTTCTTAGTTGGGAGGTTTTTGGTGACTAAGTCTATCTCTTTACTTGTAATTGGACTGTTGAGTTCATCCGTTTCTTCTTTTGTCAATGTAGGTTCTTTGTGACTTTCTAGAAATTTGCCCATTTCCTCTAAATTATCATTCTTATTGGCATATAAGTTTTGAAAGTATCCTTTTATGATACTCTATTTCTGTGGGATCATTAGTCATAACCCCTTTCTCATTTCTTATTTTGTGTATTTGCATCTGTCCTCTCTTTTTCTTTGTTAGTCTGGCTAAGGGTTTGTCAATTTTATTGATCTTCTTGAAGAACCAGCTTTTGGTCTTGTTTATTTTTTTTCTATTGCTTTCTTATTCTCTATTTCATTTAGTTCAGCCCCAATG
Organism: Tolypeutes matacus; assembly: GCA_026826555.1. NCBI lineage: Eukaryota > Metazoa > Chordata > Mammalia > Cingulata > Chlamyphoridae > Tolypeutes > Tolypeutes matacus. The sequence continues at coordinate 102,575,636 of JAKSZT010053887.1, read as the reverse complement.
TTTGCAATTTCCTTTTTTGTACTTCATTTAAGTTTAGTTTGTTGTTGTTTTTCCAATGGCTCCAAGTGTGCAGTTAGGTCTCCAATTTTAGCTCTTTATTCTTTTTTAATATGTGTATTTATGACTATGAACTTCCTTCTCAGGACAGCTTTCGCTGCATCCCATAGGTTTTGATATGTTGTGTTGTCATTTTCATTAGTTTCAAGGTAGTTACTGATTTCTTTTGAGATTTCTTCCTTGACCCACAGTTTGTCTAAGTGTGTGTTGTTTAACTTTCATATCTTTGTGCCTAATCTGTTTCTCTGGCCCTTAGTGATTCCCAATTTCATTCCATTGTGGTCAGAGAAAATACTTTGTATAATCTTAATCTTTCTGAATTCATTGAGAGTTGTTCTGTGGCCTAGCATGTGGTCTATCTTGGAGTATGATCCGTGTGCGCTTGAGAAGCATGTAAATTCAGTTGTATTAGGGTGTAGTGTTCTGTATATGTCTATTAGGTCCAGGTCCTCCAAAGTATTGTTCAGAGTCTTTGTTTCTTTATTGATTCTCTGTCTAGATGTTCTGTCTAATGGTGATAATGGTGTATTAAAGTCCCCCACTATAATTGTAGAGGTATTTATTTCTCCACTTAGTTTTTCCAGAGTTTGCCTCATGCATTTTGAGGCACCCCGTTTAGGTGCATAAACGTTTATGATTGTTCTCTCTTCTTGAGAAATTACCACTTTTACTAATATATAGTGTCCATCTTTGTCTCTTACAATAGCTTTGCATTAAAAGTCTATTTTGTCTGATATTAGCATAGCTACTCCTGCCCTTTTTTGGCTATTGTTTGCTTGTAAAATTGTTTTCTAGCCATTCACATTAGTCTCCTTGAATCCATGGGTCGAAGGTGGGATTCTTGTAGACAGCATATAGATGGATCATGTTTCCTTATCCATTCTGCCAATATGTATCTCTTGAGTGGTGAATTTAATCCATTAACATTCAGTGTTATTACTCAAAACGAATTTCTTACTTCAACCATATTTTCTTGGGTTAATGTATGTCATATGTTGTTTTCATTCCTCTTTTTGTCTTTTTAGTTGTTTTTACACTCTTCTCCAACTCTCTTTCCCTTGTTTTTCCTTTTCAACTTGTAAAACTTCCTTTAATATTTCTTGAAATGCAGGTTTCTTATTGGCATACTCTCTTAATTTCTGTTTATCTGTTATTATTTTGAACTCGCCATCATTTTTGAATGCCAATTTTGCTGGATAGAGACTTTGTGGCTGGAAGTTTTTTTCTTTTAGTACTTTGACTATGTCATACCACTGTCTTCTTGCCTCCATGGTTTCAGATGAGAAATCAGCACTTAATGTTATTGTGCTTCCCTTATATGTGATGGTTCTCTTTTCTCTTGCTGCCTCCAGTATTTTCTCTTTGTCTTGAGCATTGGACATTTTGACAAGTATATGTCTTGGAGTTGGCCTGTTGAGATTTCTACTGTTTGGGGTGCACTGTGCTTCCTGGACATGTACATCCAACTCTCTCAATAGAGCTGGGAAGTTTTCAGCCATTATTTCCTTCAACACTCCTTCTGTTCCCTTTCCCTCCTCTTCTCCTTCTGGGATGCCTATAATACATATGTTTGTGCATTCTGCATTGTCAGTTAAATCCCTGAGTCTCTGCTGGATTTTTTCTATCTTTTTATTTATCTGTTCTACAATCTGTTTGATTTCAGATATATTGTCTTCCACATCACTAATTCTTTCTTCTGCCTTTTCAAATTGCTGTTATGTGATTCCAGCATCTTTTTTATTTCTTTGATTGTGCCATCGATCACCATCATATCTGTTATCTTTTTATGTATGTTTACAATTTCTTCCGTATGTTCTCCCAGTGTCTTCTTAATATCCTTAATCTCTTCCTTCAGTTCATTAAGTTGGTACATGATATTTGTTTGGAAAGCTTTGATTAGTTGTTCAATGTTCTGCATCTCTTCCTGGTTTTTAGTTTGTTTGTTGGACTGGTTCATGTCTTCCTGTTTCTCAGTGTGGTTTGCAATTTTTTTAACCCTCTAGTCATCATTTTATCTTGATGGGTTATTCAGTTGATTAGCTTCTCTCTCTACTCTAGGATTTTATTTAGCTGTTGGTTCTGTGTGTGTTTTAAGTTTTCTCTTTGAGACTCTGTTCTTCTTATTTTATTTCCTTGCTTCTTTCTATGTTCCCTTGAAGGCCAAAGATTAAGGCTAGAGAAATCAAAAGATGTGAGAAAGGAAGAAAGGTAATAGCAATATTGATAAAAGTTAGAAGAGGGGCCATATAAGACTTAGTAAAATGAATATTTAACTCATGTAGGCAGTGTACAGTAATAGGAAAAAAAGTGAAGTACCTACAATGGACTGGGAAACCAAATAGAGGAAAATATATATAATGATTTAGAAGGCTGTAATGATGAAGAGAGAGAGGAAGAGTAAAGAAAGGGCTGAAAGGAAAAAGTTAATAATAATTAAAAAAAGAAGAAAACAGAATAGATAGAATAGAAATTGACACCTTTAATTTGTGGGTTAATGAAAAAAGGTGGTATGTAAGATCCACAACAGCAAACCGAAGGAGAAAGATGAAGGAAGGAAAAGAGATAGCGTTCAGAGACAAAATCAATATAGACAGAGAATGGGAAATCACGGAAGAAGAAGCACAACAAAGAAGAGACAAGATAGCAGCACCTAATTTAAAGAAAAAAAAAGAAAAATGTAAAAAAGAAGGGGGTGGGGAGGAAAGAGGAAATAAAAGCAAGAGACAACAAATAAACAAAGAAAAACCAAACAACCACACAAGCATACAGTCAAACAAAGCTAAAGAAGAACAGTGTTCCTTCTTGGGCGCTTGTGGAACCTTTCAGCCTGCTTGTATTCATCAATCAATTGCCCTGCAAGGTTCTATCTGCAGGTTTTGAGGCAGATTTTAGCTATTAAACTAAATTAAAAAGAAAAATTCATTTTTTATTTTTTAAAGTAACTGTCTTTTTTTTTTTTTTTTTTTTTTGGCGAAATAGGGACCCAAAGGAAGTCCACTTCTAGACCACCCCCTTCACCAAGGGGACCCTAACTAGGCATGCGGAAACTAATCAAGCACTTCCCATTTCCTGGCCTCCCCAGCAGAGCTGAAGCTCTGATGCTTGTCATTGCAGAATGATAAAAATGGCTGACTCCGCCCCCTCTGGAGCCAAACCTCAGTGTCACCAGGCTGCTGGGTAAATCAGACTTCCACAGCAGATTCGCCTCTCCCCTCAGCCTGGAGCTGCTTCAAGCCAGCTTATCTGATCCCCAAAGCTATAAGGGGGTCCAGGCAGCCAAATCCACAGAAATCGACCCTCTGCCAGAACCCTCCCACTCTCAGAGAATGTTCCCTATCACTGGATTGCCAGCGGGGGTCACGGCTCAAACCAACCTTTTTCCCTGAGGTCAGGGCTCAGATGTCTGTTTCAACCACCACAGGCAGGGGAAAAACTCACCAATCTTTTCCGAGCAATCTACCTCGCCATCCTGCTCCCTCCATATCGAAGTCCCCAAGGATTTCGCTCCATGCGCCCCCAGCACAAACCTCCCTGAGCAGGACCCTGTCCCCAATCTGCCGTCCTAAGAGAATGCGTCTGCGAGTGCCCTCCTAAATGGACACTATGATAAAATCTTATTCTCTTAATGTTAGTATCCTTAGGTCATTGTCTCTTTCTCTTAAATTAATGGCTTAAGTATATCAAGTATCATGTCTTATTTTATTGCATTGCAGAGGGTAGGGTTGGCTGCAGAATAAAGCCATGGTACACAAGGAAGAATATATGACAGAAGAGTACATGAACATGATAGGAGATGAGGTGTGGAATCTTAGCTCTGGCATGTGTTGCCAGTGAGAGTTGCCATAAATATGAAATAAAGCTATGTGCATGTCTTAGTTTCCTAGGCTATTTAATACCATGAAAGGTCCTACTGCCCTACTGTGGGTTTGCACACACAGGAATAGATTAGATTTAAGAAGATGTTTTTCTAGGGTACATGCAGGTAAAAGCCACCACGGTGCATGATATTCCATTCCTGCAGGAAGTACTCAGTAAATGATAGGTTTGAGTTTGCATAGTTTCAGTGTTGAGTCCAACATGTCTTTATATTTCTGCTTTCTATTAAAATATTATTTATGGAAGCAATTTTAAATTTCTAAAGATTAATCCATTATTATCAAATCCTTTAAGAATCACTGTCATTTTCTCTTTATAATTTCTGAATCCATTCAATATATACTAATATTGATTTCATCATACTTAGTATAACTCTTCTTTTGACCTTCCCTCCCTCAAAAAAAAAATATATATATAGATATATAGATATAGATATATGAAACATATAACATTTTGTTTAATTTTACTGATTTGGGATATGAAAATGTAGAAGATGATCACTAAACCCAGCTTTATAACTATTTCAATCATCATATGGATCATCGGATTTAGCCAGGTATAATGTTTGCATGTATATTAGTAATGACAAAACAAATATATTACATGTAGCTAAAGATGGAATACCTGCCTCAAGGCAGTAGTTTCATGCATTTTAATGATTTCATTATAATATTAATTTTGAGTGTCAATATTTATTTATTTTTTTAATTAATTTATTTTTTATTGTGGGTAAAAATCAAAATTTTCACAATACATACCACTATTTGTAAAATGATATATAAATATATATGCGTATATGTGCATTTGCTTACAAAAATGTTATTTATATATATATAAATATATTTTAAGAAGTGCTTAGATTACTGAAAATATTTCACAGAACCCCCTGGGATTCCCATGTTGCCCAGTCTCTGAGAACCATTGTCTGAAAGATAGGTTAACAAGGGAGAGTAAGAGAAGAGCAGGCTTTGAACCATCACCCATATGGATATAATCAATATTTATTAATTTGAAAAATAAATAATTACATTTTATGATACAACTTCAATTCTGTGAGTCTCCTTCATTTATAACCAACATTGAAATATTTATAGGAAATTCTTTTTGTACTCATTGCTTTATTTATTTAGTCTGCCTGGCCTCCATAATTCTGTCTGCTTGGACATTGAAATGTATAGTCATTTTAAAGAGGAGTAAATTTTGGACAGTGGGCCTAACATCATACAGAGATTTTAAGCATGAAACTCAGCCATGAAATCATACTTTCAGAATTCAAATTCTATGTAATTTATCTGTCCCCATTGTGTACTTAGGTACATCATTGAACTGATGACAAGAAATATATCAGGACTGATATTCTTCTTGTAAGCCCTGATCATATATGAAGAGTAATAAATTGGTTTCATTATATTCATTAAATTAAGTATTTTATTTCTTTCAATTCTCTTTTTACCACACCAAATAAACACTTTTGTCTTACCCTCTCTTCATTTATTTATTTCCACCCCTCCCCTACTTTTTATTGAAGACTGCCATGACCAAAATATTTCCATTGCTTTGTCATGTCCTTGCCTTAAAATCTCAGAGCCCCTAGACAGTACACATTTCAATTTTTATAATATTACTTTTCACATTAAATCATGGCATATCACTTACTTCTGTATATTATCTTGCATCTCCTAGGCTAGAATAGAGGGCCCAAGAATCTGGTACATTGTAAATATTCAATAAAATATTTACTGTAAACTCTGAATTATATATTTCATTATTTCAAATTTATATATCAACACTTGAAACTTTCTTTTCCAGCATCTGTGATTCATTTATAAGTTGTTAAAATTAATCCATGAGTTTTAATGAATTTTCAAAGTTTAGTCTAAAGTTACTACATTATCTAACAAAAATACAAAAATTGTAAATAATATTCAAAATATAAAAACTGCAAACCTTTCAATTTGAAAATGAAAAATAAATATAATTAAAACAATAACCTTAAGTTATTCTTGATAAAATAGGAATTAAATATTTAAAATATTTATATAATGGATAGCAATATGAATAAGGCTTAGTATTACAGGTAAGAAAAGTGGTACCCAGATAAATAATGGAAATATTAAATTCCTCTATTATTATTCAGGAATTTATAAACAAAAATGAAAAATAATTAGCTATATATAGGTACTAGAGTAAAACCAGTGAATTCAACCTAAATAAGTAGGAAAAGTACAATTAAAATTAAATAACCAATAAAATTAAATAACATTTCTCCAAAAGGAATGAGGATAAAGAGCCATTTTTTAATGGGACAAAAAATATCCAAGAATTCCATGAAAGGAAAGGGAGAGTGATAACCATATAAGGAAAATATAAAGAGATAGAGGATAAAATTATATTGCCTTTTATATTGTTTAATTCAGAAGAAATTGAAAATCTTTCATCACATTTTGGCTTCTAACTTGACAATGTAAGTGGTACAAGATTTCCCTTGTCATCATAAACAACTCTAAACCTAAACAAAATGCAGATGAAAAGTGTTTTCAGGCACTGAAAACAGAAATAATACATCAGTCATCCTTGAGATAGTGGAAATATATGAGAAGGGACTCATGTTTACTCTGCCTTTCTGTACTCCTTGTTGGCTTGGAGATACACAGTATAAACATAGTAGGAAAATTCTGCACAACTGAGAGACGGGGATTGGAGTTTCCACCATTTGAAGAAGTTGGAAAATAAAAAATAGGCCTTCAAAATATCAGAACTGGGATTCTCTGTAGGTCCTTAGATGACAGCTGAGCTGTACATATGTAGATAGAGAATCAACAAACCAGGAGATGCTTTTTCCTGATTAAGAGCAGCATCTCATTTATGAAGAAGAATAGGATATGGACATGAGGGGAAGGGGCAAAAAAACCCAAGCGCCAATTCCCATATCCTTATTGGAATGCAACTTAGAATGTTTTCACACAGCAGAAAGAAGGGAAAACAGGAAGGACCTTACTACCAGCACCTGCCTACTTTCATAAATGCCTTGTGCGGTAAACAAGTAACAGGACTCATGGACAGCAGCCAGAAGCCAATCATCACTAAACAACATGCCCTAAAAACCAAACCACCGAATAAATTTCCCCCGCTTTGTCTCAAATATGCCAATCAGCACAGACCCTAATGCTCTATGATAGCCAATAAAACCAGAAACCCTTGTGGAGAGGAAAGTATCTCTTCTGTGAGCATGCCCACAATCATGTCTTGAGTTTATACTTCCCCCTTATTAAAATCTTTTCTAATTTTTATACCTATGGTGCATCTCTGAATTCTTTTTGTCATGACCGAGAACCTGGAAATCAGCTCTGGCCACTTATCTTTTGGCAAGTCAAGCAGGGGATAGTCTCTGGTAACTCTTTCCTCCACCTGATGAGACTGGTGAGTTTTTGGCTTCTTACCAAAGCTTATTTATGCATTTCTCTCTCTCTCTTTGCCATTCTGAAAAGGTCCCCACCCTTGCTTCCAAAGGACATAATCTTAGTTTACTTAGAGTTCTCTGGCTCCTTCAGAGCTGGCAGAGGCCAGTCCCCATACCGTGCAGCTCCAAGGAGGCTCTGGGCAATGGGCAATACCATCCTTGAAAACTCTCTGGGGATATTCCCAGAGTCATGTAGGAGTCCAATGGGAACACTGGAGTCTAGAAAACCCTTCTCATCTTAAAACCACTTTTCCACCCTCCACCTTTGCCTCAGCTCAAGTGATTTGTGGAATTCTCCAATGTGGATCCCATGCTCTCTTTCCATGTGCTTTCTTACTTTCCATCTATGTCACTTTATCTCCACTCTAATTCTGATGATCTCCTCCTTCTGCACCTTCTAAGATTTTCAAAGCTATCATTGCAATGCCAGTTTATCTGTCCCTGGCCCTCTTGCAGCAGGCCCTCTGTCCCCAGTGTGATGACCTTCTTAAATATTGGGTTTGTAAGTAGAACAATCTAGGCCAGTTCATCTGGCCTGGCTCAGAACTCAGTCCCCACCCTCTCCCGCAGGGAGTAATGAAATCAATCCTAGACGATTATCTTGGCAGTCCCCAGGAATCAGACACAAACTTCAGTTGGCCAGCAGTAAATCCTAGTTACTTAAATATTTTGTTTGGGTTCTGCAAGGGTTCTATTAAAGGGTTGTGTTTTGCCATGGGCCAGATCACCAATCTCCAGTCTCTAGCTACATGAACAATAATTAGGCCTCTTGCCCTCAGCAAGATCAAGCAGTAGACAATTGTGTTAATGCAACCCCTTTCTAGGAAGTATTATCAGCTTGGGAGCTTTGATCTGGAAGCCATACCAGACATCGCCCAGACTGCTATTGCTCTACCAGCCAGGAATGGCTCAACTTTGCCTCCAGACTAGTTCTGTTTCATAGTGCTGCAGGGTGCTATTCACCAAACTTGTCGCACACTGGAGCCTCTGCAGTATGCTGGCTGTGTGAAGGATATATCAAGTGGAGCAATAATTGTCAGAGTAATGTGAGTAGAACTTAAACAAACACAATTGACATTAAGGCCTGCTCCCATGGAGGAAGAGCATGTATGGTATTGTAATCCTGGAGCGTAGATATATTAACTACGGCTCAAAGAGAAACTTGTGCTTACACAGTATGGCCGGCGACATTGGCTGGTGCCCGCTCTACTCTCTGTAATGGGGAAGCAGCAGACTATAAGAGACTGAACTGTATCTTACTCTTATTTCCAATAGTCTCATGTTTCAACTTTCGCTCACAAAAAAAGCTAGGGAAAATTTATTAATCCTTTTTTTTTTAAAAAAAAAGTTAATATAAAATTACAGCAAAAAAAAAAAAAAAGGGACCTAAACTTTAGTAACACAGCTGGAACAATCTACAGCAGCAGGGGAAACGATTTAATTTAGTTGATTTTCTGTGGTTGTTGGTTGTTTGCTAGTCTCATGGTGATGGAAGCTGCACGTTTTTTTTAAAGGGACCAAGAAGCTGCTGGAGGTTTGGTTTTCCTGGCAGCAGACTGATGCAAAACAAGGATCTGGGGATCTCTGCACCATCCCAAGATCTGAGTGGGACATACATTTGAAAGATGTGCAATGTTCAATCATAAGTGTGACAAAAACTGACAAGCAGGAAGCTTATGTACTCAGCGAGAGTAGCATGTTTGTTTCCAAGAGACATTCCATTTTGAAGACATGTGGTACCACCCTCTTACTGAAAGCACTGGTTCCCCTGTTGAAGCTTGCTAGGGATTACAGTGGGTTTGACTCAATTCAAAGCTTCTTTTATTCTTGTAAGAATCTCATGAAGCCTTCTCGCCAAGGGTACCCACACTGGAGTTTCCAGGAAGAAAGAGAGTTTCTTAATGCAATTTTCCCAAATGGAGCAGCATATTGTATGGGATGGATGAATTCTGACTGTTAGTACTTGTATACTCTGGATTTCCCAGAGTCATGTAATCAGTTAGCCAGATCAAACCCTGGAAATTCTGATGAGTGAGCTTGACCCAGCAGTTATGGACCAGTTCTACATGAAAAATGGTGTTACTGCAAAGGATGTCACTCATGAGAGTGGAATTCATGACCTGATACCAGGTTATGTCATTGATGCCACACTGTTCAATCCTTGTGGGTATTTGATGAATGGAATGAAATTGAATGGAACTTATTGGACTATTCACATCCCTCCAATATCAGAACTTTCTTATGTTAGCTTTAAAACAAACTTAAGTCTGACCTCTTATGATGACCTGATCAGGAAAGTTGTGGAAGTCTTCAAGTCAGGAAAATTCATGACCTCCTTGTTTGTAAATCAGAGTTCTAAATGTTGCACAGTGCTTTCTTCACCCCAGAAGATAGAAGGTTTCAAATGTCTTGATTGCCAGAGTGCTATGTTCAATTACTGAAACTTTGTTTTTACCAGCTTTGCTAAGAATCAGCAACAACAGCAGAGCTGATAAAGAAAAATGAAGAGGGGGCAGATGTGGCTCAAATGTTTGGGCATCCATCTCTCATATGGAGAGAACTATGTTTGATCCCCGGGACCTCCTGGGAAAAATAAAGAAAAATATAGAAGGCACATAGGCTGCCAGACCACACAAGCAGATGCACCACCAGGCCCCACATGTGGGTGTGCTTCAGGCCTTGTGAGTGGGTCAGATCCCAGGTCCCACATGTGGGTTAGGCCCCAGGCCCCATGAGCGGGTGCACCACCAGGCCCCTCACAGGGGTATGCCACTATGTCCCATGAGTGGGTGCACCATTAGGCCCCACGGTTGGGTGTCCCATAAGGCCCCACAAGTGGGTGCACCGCCAGGCCCTGCTGAGCCACACAGCAAGATGACATAACAGGAGAGTGACACAAGGGAGAGCCAAGATGAGACACGTCAGGCCCTGTGAGCAGGTGTGCTGCCACACCCCTCTGGTGGGTGCATGGTCAGGCCCCACAAGCAGGTGCACCATCATGCCCCACGAGCAGGTGTGCTGCCAGGCCCTGCAAGTGGGTGAGCCTCTCAGACCCCACACGTGGGTGAGCCCCCAGGTCCCACAAGCGGATGCATGGTCAGGCCCCACCAAGCCATGCAGCAAGATGATAACATAACAGGAGTGACACAAGGGAAAGCCAAGATGAGATGCACCAAAAAAAACAGGAACTAAGGTGGCACAGGTGGTAGGATGCCTCTCCCCCACATCAGAGGTTCCCAGAATCGAATCCCAGTGAAGACAAGAGGAGAAGGATGAGAAGAGAGGGCAGGGAACAGACACAGAGAATTGTACAGTGAATGGACACAAAAAAAACAGCAAAAAAAAAAATGAGGGGAAGGAGGGATAAAAATGTATAAAAGTAAATAAATAAATAAATCTTTAAAATAAAAGAAAAATGAAGAGAAAATGAAAAAAGAGAACACACATAGAAGAAGGTGGTGGCTACTTTCTAGATATTGATACCCAGGGCCATGCTTTCCATAAACACCACCTTGTAGTTGCAGAAAGCCCTAATTGTAATCATAGTGTAATCACTTTGAATTGTTGTATGTATTATTATATCAAGGATTAGATATCTTGAATGAATGCTCTATTCTATGTTTAGGTATTCTATGCCACTCTTGCTATTAAACTGAAGTGCATGTAGAAAAAACCTTTTACTGTATGAAACTTTACAACACTTGTGAAAACAATTCAATTTGGCTTATGCATAATATAATATTTCTCCAGGTATCATCCAAAATTCCGTACAGACAAAGCTTTCATCCTCATTAGGTGTTGGTCTCAGCCAAACATCTGGGACTGTTCTACTAAATTTCTGCCTGAATTTTACATCCAGTTACCTCCAGTTTCTAGAACATATTCTTTACTAATGTTACTGAAACCAATTTCTACTTCATACAGATGTTTTTTTTGCAACATCAATTAAAGTTATTTTTTCCACGAGTCAAAAAAAAGAGAAACTTGTGCATTGATTAGCATTAAGTGCAGCACCTACATACCTAATAAATATGATAATATCTCCTCTATACTGGAACACATGCAAAAGTTTATCAGACATGTTAAGTCTTGGCAAACTTGATTCATTTCCTAAGTAGTTAATGAATTTGCCTATGGGATAAAATAATGGCTTTCTTAAGTACTGCATTTATTTTGCTTGCCTTATGCATGTCTTGAAGAAAATGAGTTTCTATTGCAACTTTGCCTAGCCAAAGTATAAATTGAATAACAGTGAAAAGAAGCCTAAATATGTCTTTAAATTTAAATACTATCTTGCAATTGCATTTGTTTTGTAAAAGAAATCACAAATGGAATTACTTTAACTGCTGGATTTACACCAGTCACAATTTCACCACTATAGTGTGGCCCTCTATCACCTCTTACTGAGGCATTGCTAACCTTTCCCTCACACAAACTCTCAATCATCACAAACTTTGGAGTCACTACTCCTGAGAATCCCTAACCAATTTCCAGGGGCCCTTTTCTTTATTTTAGAACAACTAAAAACCCACCAACACACTTCACCTCGGATTATGGGTCTGTCTATACCCAAGTCACTATAGCTCTTAATTACATTTTTGCAATCTGCATGTTGTCCAACCAGATCCATAGTCCTCTCCTTGGAAAAATCCCCCCACAACTCTGTCAATCTATAATCCATCTTAATCCAAATGGTCACTACTAGAACTTGGAAGTGCCCAGCACTGACATCAGCAGCAAAAAAAAAGTAAGGCACAAGGAAACATGAGGGTGGGGAATTCAACCCAGTGTTTAAACCCTAACTACTTTTTAGAAGCCATCATAAATGAAGCTAAAACTGAGCTTTAAATAAATCCCATATCAACTGCTCACATGACTCCCAGTTTTTCAAAGATAGTCCTAAGCCTAAATTATTTTTAAAAACCACAACTCAACAAGCCAGTGCTGTAAGGTTCTCTGTATCTTTACTGGTCTTTTGTCAATCTAACCCGGCAGCCTGATAAATCACCAGGTATCTTATTTCATGTAAACAATAGGGCTCCAACACTTCCATTCTCTCCTATCAGTGCAGCCTAAATGGCTCTATCTAAAATTCAATTATTGGCCCTAACCCCAATGGGTACATCTGACATAACAGGTAACAAAGGTTGTATAGCCTCCATCTGTGGTCATCTAGCCTACCTCTCATTCATGGTCACTCTTAAACATGAGGAGGCATAGTTTTTTATCTGTGAAAATAAAACTTACCTAACACAGTTTATCTCTTCCAGGGTCAATGTGTTCCAAAACAAACTTCTGATCATGAATGGACTTCACCTTTTCCTGAGCATTGCAATGAACACTTCTCTTCCTCAACCAAATAGTGTAGCTAGAGTTTTACACTCTGTCAGGCAGGGACTACAATACCTAATCAGAAGGAAGCATATAGAGAAGAATTAACCTACCCTTCATCTCTCCCTTAAGATTAAGAGTGTACAACTCTCTCAGGGGGGGTTGAGGTGTGATAGAATAGGACCTAAGGAGGAGGAGCAAAAAACCCAAAGCATCAATTCTCAGAACACAAACATCCTTATTGGAATGCGACTTGCAATATTTTCACACAGCAGAAAGAAGGAAAAAGCAGGAAAGACCCCACCACCACCTACTTTCGTAAACAAATCATGCAGTAAACACACAACAGGTCTTGTAGACAGTGGCCAGAGGCTAATCACCACCAGTAAGCATGCCCTGCAGGGCTCATGGACAGCAACCAGAAGCCAACCATCACCAAACAATGTGCCCTAGAAAGCAAACCACCCAATGATGTTCCCTTTCTTTGTCTCAAATATTCCAGTCAGTGCAGATCCTAAACCTCTATGATAGCTAATAAAAGCAGAAACCCATAAAAAGAGGTCACATCTCTTCCTTGAATATGCTCACACTGGCATCTTGAGTGTGTACTTTCCCCTTATCAAACTCTTTTCTAACTTTCTTGTAACTGTGGTGTTTCTCTGAATTCTTTCTTACATTGTGACCAAGTACCTGGAAATCAGCTCAAGCAACACTAAATGCCAAAGTAATGAAAGGCTAGAAGAAGCTGTACTCATGGCCCAGACAGTATGACAAATATCTTTGATGAACTCAGGCATGAAATTATGGGAAAAATGGAAAAAATACACACATTAGAAGTCAAAACACTGCCATGTAAAAATTATATGCCCTAAAACTGAGGACAAAATTTAAAATCTTCCTTAACAAAGAATAATGTAAAGCCTGTGAAGTTAAAAGGCATTGCCACTAATTGATTGTCTGCCAGAACAAAACTTAATGCTCCTTATTGAAAAGACAGCATAATCCACACTCCATACAATCTATCATTCATGACATACATTCACAAAGGGCAATAGATCATAAAAAATTGCCAAACATAAGACAAACAAGAAAATGTGCAACACATTAATGAAAAAAAGACATTTTGATAGAAATAGATTTCATGATAAACCCAAAGTTTGAATTAGCAGCCAATGACTTTAAAATAGCTTAAAACATGTTTAATTACTTAAGGAAAAGATGATCCTAATGAGGAAATATATAAGCAATCATATCAGGGAAAAAAATGCTGACTAAAGTAATAATGAAGTAAATAGAAATTCTAGAAAGGAAAAGTAAAATTAATTTAATGAAAAATTCTCCAGAGAGACTCAACAGCAGAATGGAGGCTATGGAAGAGAGCAGCAATAAACTTGAAACCAGATCAGTAAAGGTTTTTCAAAGTAAGAAGCTAAGAGAAAAGTAATAACAATCTGTTTACATAAAGAAGAACCAAGCCTAAGAGGATTTAAACAAGTGAATGTATTGAGAGTGGGTGAAATTTTATAAAATCTGGAGGAAAACATCAACATATAGACATGAGGAATTCTGAACATCCAAAGCAAGAGCAATCTAATATGCAATATCCTTACACACAGGTACACATACCCCCACACCCAGAAGCACTGTCATAATCAAGCTAAATAAAATTAAAGATACAAAGAAACAATTCAAAACAGCCAGGGAAGACAGGGAGAAAATATGATACAGTGCAATGGGGGATTGATCAGTGAACCATGGGGGAATGAAGAGCAGGGAACATAAATTATGGCTGGCTTACCATCAGAAACAGTAACACTACAATAACTAAAATTCTACAAAGTATGAATAGGCAAAAAGAAAAATAATTCTATATATTATGAAACTCATATGTGAAACTCAAATGTCGTATATGTAAGCTAAATGAAAACTCAGAAACTTTGTTGTCAAAAGTCCTATGGTTCAAGAAAAGGTAATAGTTCTCCAGCCTGAAGAAAATGATATCAAAGGAAAAACAATGTACAAAGGAAATGAAGAGTGCAAGGCATGTGAAATAAGAGAAATTTTTACAAAACACAATGGTGAACAATAAAAATAATAGCATTATATTTTCATGTTTGTAATAAAATATATGGAAAAATAATATATGTGGGAAAATGGCTGAAGTGACTGGGACAAATTGGAAAAATTTGAGGTCCTAGGTTTTATAAAAAGTATAAATACTTTTTATTTAAAAAGTATAATAATGTCTTTTTCCTTTTTTATTAGAGAAGTAGGTTTACAGAAAAATATGAAAAAGTACAGAGATCCCACATAAACCCTCACAAACACATTTTTCTTATTATTAACAATTTGTCAGTGTGATGCTGTTGTTATAATTATTGAAACAATATTATTAATAATAAACTGTTAAATGTAATTGATAGTTCACTTGAGGGTACACTGTTCTATTGTACAGTTCTAATTCTTAATTTTTATTCTGTAACATACATATAAGCTTAAATTTTCAATTGTGCTACTTGCAAATATACAGTTCAGTCATGATGGTAATATTTACAAAGTTGCTACCATCACCACTCCATTTCCAAAATTTTTCCATCACCCCAAGCAGAAATTCTGTATCAATTAAGGATTGACTGCCTATTACCAACAGCAACCTGGTACCCTGTTAACCTTTATTCTAGTTTCTGATGCCCTAGATTTACATGGTTTAGTTATTTCATGTCTTTTAGATATTTATTTCAGTCAAAAATGATGTATTCAAGTTCATGCATGCTATAGTATGTGTCAGAACTTCATCCTTTTTATGACTGGATAATATTTCATTGCACATGTATACCACATTTTATTTGTTCATTCATCTGATAGTAAACTTTTTGCATTGCTTCCATCTTTTGACAATTGTGAATAATATCATCATGAATATTGATGAATAAATACCTGTTCAGGTCACAATTTCAATTCTTTAGTGTATATGTGTAGAAATGGCAATGCTAGGTAATATGGTAATTTTATACTTGACTTTCTTAGGAACCTCCAAGCATTTTCCTCAGTGACTGTGTTTTACATTCCCACCATCAAAGAATATATGTTCCCATTACTTCACATCCTCTACACTACTAGTTATTTTTAATAAGAGGCAGTCTAGTGGGTGTAAAAAGTTATCACATTGTACTTTTGATTTGTGTTTCCAAAAAAATAATGATCTTGTGGATTGTTTCATGTGCTTAATAATCAATTTTATAACGTCTTTGGTGAAAAAATCTGTTCAAGTTTTGACTAATTGTTAACTTGATGGTTTGTCTTTTTGTTGTCAATTATAAGATTCCTTTATATATTCTAGATAATAAACCATTATCAGATATTTTCTCCCATTCTGTAGGTTGTTTTTTTACTTTCATGATAAAGTACTTTGATGCACAAGAGTTTTTTGTTATTTTGAAAAAGTCTTATTTATGTATTTCTTTTCTCTTTTTCTTCTGTGCTTTCAGTGTAAATGCAAAAGAACAATTACTTAACACAAGATCCTGAAGAAGTTTCCCCGTGTTTCTCTGTAGGAGTATGTGGTAGTGCTTTGGCTGCCAAAGAAAATACCATAATGTGGGTCAGTTTAAACAATGGAATTTTTTTGGCTCACATTTCTGAGGCTGACAGAAGTTCAAAATTGAAGCATCAGAGGATGATTCTTTCTTCCTTAACACATTTTGTTGTACATGATACAAATTGTATATTTACACATTATATGACCTACTATACAATTGTCATTACTATTTTTCATCTGAGACATTGTGAGTTAACAAAACAATCATCCATACTATAAAGGATTCCCATATATTGCCTCACTACCAACAACTTACCTTATTGTGACACATTTGTTACATATGATGAAAGAACATTGCCGTAATATTACTACTGTCTATAGTCCATAGCTTATATTTGGTATATTTTTCCAACAAACCATCCTATTATTAGCACTGTGGATTAGTATTGTATATTTGCTATAATTCATGAGTAAACATTCTCATATTTGTACTGTTAAATACAATCCACCATTCACTCTGGTTTTCAATGTGTTATTTGGCCCCTTGCCTTGTAAAATCCATCCAAAGTGTATATTCACTAGCTCTCAGTTTCATCACAGAGTTGTGTTATCATCAGTATAGTTCATTTCAGAACATTATCATTATTCCAAAAGGAAAAATCCCAAACTCATCATACCTTGCCATTATTGTGATTAGCATTGATACACTACCTTGTTTGCCATTGCTGTAAAAATATTATATTACTTTTAACTATAGTGTATACATTACATTAGTTGTATTTTTCCCATGTATCTCCATATTATGCTCTTCTATTTCCTTAATCTTCCATGTAGAAGTTCTATCCATGATTAAATGTGGCTTACTGAAGTCTATGAGTTTGACATAAAACCATGGTTACTCTGGGGTTTAAGTATAACATTATAAATCTATAACAATCTTATTTAATTTGATACCAACTTAACCTAAATAACATGCAAAACTGTTTCTATATGCCCCATCCCCCCGTATTTTATTGTACATGATACAAATTATATTTACACATATGACCTAACACAAAGAATTGTCATTACTATTTAAACATTTGCTTCTTATAATCTGTAAAAATAAAAAGGGAAGTTGTATACAAAAATATATTAAATAATACTAGGGGTTAAAATTATCAATATGGTCACTTTACCAGAAATGTGTATTCATTTAGCATACTTTGATCCACTGTCTAGGGTCCTTTCTGTTATTAAGTCCCCGGCATTGATTGTATGGCAGGTCCTGTGGTGATAATCTCCCTCAGTTTTCATTTATTTTGGAATATATAGATCTCTTCCTCATTATTAAGACAAACTTTTGAGATATAAAATTCTTAGTTGAAATTGTTTTCTTTTTTTCGTGGAATACATTATCTCACTGCCTTCAGGTTTCCATAATGGTTTTTGTTGAGAATTCAGCACTTATTTTTAAAAGGACTGCCTTTTCAGAACCTAATGTTCTTTTCTTGGAGCTTAAGGAACTCTTGTTTTTTTCAAACTACAGTTTGAATATGCTCTGTTGGTTCTCTTTAATTTTATCCAGTTTCTTGTTGTTAGGCTACTTGAATGTGTATTCATGTCTTTCATTGAATTTGAGTGGTTTTCTGTTAATATTTCTTTGATTAATCCTCCTGTTTCTTTATATCTCTTTATTTCTAGGACTCCTGTTATGACTACATTGGCATTCTTGAAAGGGTCCCACAGGTATCTTAGACTCTGTTCACTTTTTTCATTATTTTTTTCTTCTTTTCAGAATGAATCATTTCAGTTGTCTTGTCTTTGAGCTCACTGATTCTTTCTTTTGTATATCCACCATTTGGTCTTCTTTGATGATTTCTGAAGTTTTATTTTGTTCCCTTGGATGGGCCATAATTTCTTGTGTCTTTACTAGTGTCATAAAACTCTCTTGCACCCTGTATATTTTAATATTTTTATGTTTTAATTATATGATTTACTCATTGAACTGTTTCTTAAGTTTGTAGTCAGCAAGAAATTTGTCAGATAAATCATTGAGTGACAAGAGTTACAAAATCAAATTTTAAAAATGCAAAAAAAAAAAAACCCTCCTTCACTGTCTTTAAAAATTGGATTTGAGTTGGCCAGTGCTATCCTCTTTTGGTAATGGGAATGCTTCTTCTATTCCAATGAAATAGACTTTCCCTCCATTCAGGGTTGTCTTTTACATGTCTTAAAGCCAGGAAACTTCTGCCCCAGATTGAATGTTTCTTACACTACTTTAACTATCTGCATGCTGGTTCTGCCTGTGGAGCAAATTACAAGAACAAGTCAGAGATGAGTTTCATGGGTCACTCTTTCAGGCTGCTACTGGAGAGACAGGAAAAAACATACATACACCCAAGTATGTACATAGAGGTTATTCTACTCCCAACAAAACATAATCAGGGAACCACAATGAGAACACAGGTTGGCCACATACTGTGTCAGGAAGGAGTTGCGGGAGACAGGAGCTTGTGCTACCAGTTTCAAGTTGTATTTTCTTGATTCCATACTCAACCAGTTAGTGCAATACTTTATCTGTTTTCTGTAGTCTTCAGGAAGATGACTTGGCCAGTTTAGGCAAGTTTTTAAAAAGGTTCTGTGGGTGTTCACAACCCTGGGGTGTGTTATGCTGCCACCATGGTGCCTAAAAATAGTCATAGTAATATTAAGTGTACTTAAATAATGTAAGGATGCAAAACTTACCTTCTAGAGATATCACTTGCAATATAGTCGAATGAGGAATGGTTACAAAATACAACAGAGAGAATAAAATTTAATATTAAGTACTGTAATAACCAAAAAGAAGCCATAAGAGAAGAATGTCTACTTGAAAAATATATGATGTAATTGAAAATAGCACTTAAATTATTATTTTAAATGTGTGTGAACTAAACACTCCAATTAAAAGCACAATAATGGCTCTATTAAAAAGTAAGTTCCTACTTAAAAAAGAGTCAGGAGCCTTTGTCTCAACCCCACCCCAGCAAGGAAGAGAGTGAGGCTCATTTAAGACAGTAAATTCAAAGGGCTTGCTGAAGTGCAACTCCTCCCAAAGAAAAGCGGTAGGCACATCCAGGCACAGACTATGGCTTTTGCTTAACAAATTCAGAGTCCTGGGGTCTGGCTTCACCCAGTACAGAAAGCAGCTGGCAGTCTCTGTTTCAACTCCACCTGATGCAGGAGAAGAATAGGGGCAGATTTAGAGACACAGTAACTCCTCAGTGTGGTTGGGAAAAGTTTGCTGGAGGGAAGCCCCTATCCAAGAAACAAAGGGGCCACAGAACAAAGCTGTATCAGCTTTGAATAGAGAATTCAGGTCCCTGGGTCTGGGATCTGTGCATCATTTTCAACCTACCCTGGTTAAAAGCAACTGGCAGGCTGTGTTGCAAGCACACCTCAGCAAGGGTGGAGTCAGTTAAAAATAAAGTCTCACTACCACCCTAGGGCTGTGGAGAACATTTGGTCAAAGAGTGCCATGTACTGGACAGGACAGGAACTCACAGTTTCTGGGAGAAAAGATAAAGAAGGTTGGTGTTTTACTGGGTCTCCAGGCCAAGGGACTTGTGAACAAATATATATCCCTTTCATAGGTCCCTGGCCCTGCTTCAACTGCAAAAAAAATGACATAAGATAGTCCTCTCTAGGGATACCATCCTCCAGAATTAGGCCTCCAGGTAAAAGAGAATAGAAGCAATGAAAGGAGTTTTAAAAATCTATGGTGGCAGATCAAAAGGAAACAGAACAGATCAACATTTGCAGAGGAGGGACAAGGGAAATGAGGTTTTCTCCTGGGGGTAAACAATGGAACAAATAATGAATCTAAATAATTCTATCATCTATCCAGTGCAAGAGTCAGGCAAGGGAGCTGAAAAAACTTGTGATAAAATACGAGTTACTCTAACATTTTAGAATAAATTGAGCCAAGTGTCAAATAGCTTTAACACAAACAACAAGGAAACCTTAGGTAAGAAAGAAAAACTAATCCTCAGTGTAATCCAGCAAAAAATTACAAGCCATATTAAGAAACAGAAAGTAATGTCCAATCAAAGGTACAAATTAAAACTTCAGACAAGACACCACATTTGAAACAACTAATCAATCATGTTCAAGGAAATCTCCTAAATCAATTCAAGGAGATGAGGAAAACATGGCTAAAGAGATAAAAGATAATAAGAAAAATGGTGAGCCTAAAGAAGAATTTGAAAGCCTGAAAATAAAAGTAACAGAACTTTTGAGAATAAAAACACAATAGGTGAGATTAAAAATACATTGGAGACACACAACTAATTTGAACTGCCATAAGAAGGGATCATCAAGGTAGAGGACAGGAATTATGAAATTGAACAGACAGAAGAACAGATAGAGAAAAGAATGGAAAAATTAAGCAAGGCCTTAGAGAATGATGTGCATGAACATATGCATCATGGGTGTCCCAGAAGGAGAAGAGTAGGAAAATGGGGCAGAAAGAATATTTGGGGTAACAATGGCTGAAATTTTTCCAACTCTTATATAGATATCCATGTCCAAGTAGTGCAACATAATCCATATAGAATAAATATGAATAGGCCTAATCTGGGACACAGACATGTCAGAATGTCAAATGCCAAAGACAGAGACAATTTTGAAAACAACAAGAGAAAAGTGATTTATCACATATAAGGGACACTCAAGACTAAGTGGTGAGTTCTCATCAGAGACCATAAAGTTGAGAAGGCAGTGGTATTTAAGGTACTAAAAAACAAACTATACAAGCAACAATTCTTTATCAAGTAAAATTCTTATTCAAAGAAGAGGATAAATTAAAAATATTCACAAATAAACTGAAACTGATACAGTTCATTAAAAAGAGATCTGCCCTAAAAGAAATGCTAAAGGAAGTTCTGCAGGCTGAAAGGAAAAGACAGGCTGGGGAGGCTTGGGGGAGAATGTAGAAATGAAGATTATTAGTAAGGGTATCTAAAATAGTAAAAGAAGAGACAAAAATAATATATGATAAATGAAACCCAAAGAATAAGATGATTGAAATAAGTACTTCTGTTACAGTAATAAAATTAAATGTTAATGGATTAAATTCTCCAGTCAAAATACAGAAACTGACTAAATGGATTTAAAAATATTTATTAGCCATCCAAATGCTATCTATAGGAGAATCACCTTAGACCCAAAGATGCAAATAATTTGAAACTGAGAGCTTGAAAAAGGTATTCCACATAAGTGGTAACCAGAAAAGGTATTATACTAATCTCAGATTAAATAGACTTTAAATGCAAAATTGTTACAAGAAGCAAAGAAAAACTTAAATATTAAGAAAAGGGACAATCCACCAAGAAGACATATCACAAGTATTTATGCATATAACCAAGGTGCCTAAAAATACATGAGACAAACACTGGCAAAAATGAAGGCAGAAATGGCTGTATCTACATTAATAGTTGGATACTTCAGTACACTGATGTCATCAATAGAAAGAACATCACACCCAAAGAGCAGGATATATATTCTTTTCAAGTTCTTATGGATCACTCTCCAGTATAGGTTGCATGTTGTGTCAGAGAAAAGGTCTTAATAAATTTAAAATATTTAAAATTTTATAAAGCACTTTCTCTGATCAAAATGGAATGAAGCTGGAAATCAATAATAGGTTGAGAACTAGAAAATTCACAAATATATGAATGCTAAACAACACACTCATAAATAAATAGTGGAACAAAGGAGAAATTGCAAGAGTTATATGTACGTATCTTGAGATGAATGAAAACAAGAATACAGCATATCAGAATTTATGGAATACAACAAAAAGAAGTTTATAGCCCTAAATGCCTGCATTTTTAAAGTGAAAGAGGTAAAATTGAACACCTAACTGCACACCTGGAGAAACTAGAAAGAGAACAGCACACTAACTCCTAAACAAGGAGAAGAAAAGAAATAATAAAAGGTTAGAGCAGCAATAAATGAAATTGAGAACATAAAGCAATAGAGAAAATCAACAAAACCAAAAGTTGGTTCATTGATAGAATGAAGAAAATTGAAAAAAAAAAAAAAAAAACCCAAAACCTTAGCTAAATGGCCAAGAAAAGAGAAAATAAACAAATAAAATCAGAAATGAGAGGGTGTACATTACCACTGAAACAACAGAAATAACAAAAATCATAAGAACTATGAACAAGTATATGCCAACAAATTAGAAAACCTAGATGAAATGGACAATTTCTTTTTTTTTTTTTTCCTCAGGGGAGAGCGCGAACACAGTCCCCCACTACCACAAATTATGCAGTCGAGTTTCCCACATTTGGGGAAATCGCAGGGGTCAGCACATCCGGAGTGCAATGGATAAGCCTCGCCCTGGGAAAACCACCTTCGTGATCATGATATCTCCCCTGCCAGGTGAGTATGGACAATTTCTTAGATACTAATGAACAACATATTCTTACTATAGAAGAAATAGAAAACCTCACCAAACCAATCACAGTTAAAGAGTTTGAATGTGTCACCAAAATCCTCCCACAAAAATTCCAAGGCTAGATGGCTTCACAGATGAATTTTACCAATCATTTCAAAAAGAATTAATACCAATCATGCTTAAAGTCTTCCAAAAAATTGAAAAGGAAAGAAAATACCTCAGATAAAGACAACAAAAGAAAAGAAAATTACACATCAATATTTCTAATAAATATAGTTGCAAAAATCCTCAACAAAATACTTGAAAGCTAATCCAACAGAACATTAGAAGACTTATAACCATGATCAAGTAGGGCTTATCCCAGGTATGGAAACATGGTTCAACACAACAAAGTCAATTAATGTAATACACCACATTAACAAATCAAATGGGTAAAATCAAATAGTCATCTTAATTGTTTCAGAAAAGACATCTGACAAAATCCAGCATCCTTACTTGATAAAAAGTAAAAGCACTTCAAAATATTGGAATAGAAAGTAACTTCCTCAATGATAAACAACATATGTGAAAATCCCACAGCTAACCTTGTATTCAATGGTGAAAGACTGAAAGCTCTCCCTCTAAGATCCGGAGCAAGACAAGGATGCCCACTCTCACCATTGTTATTCAATATTGTGCTAGGAGTTCAAGCTAGAGCAATTAGTTAAGAAAAATAAATGAAAGATATCCAAATTGGAAAGGAAGATGTAAAACTTTCAATATTTTCAGATGAAATTATCCATATTTAGAAAGCCAATAAACACTACAAAAAAATATTAGAGCTAATAAATGAATTCAGCAAAGTGGGGGGATACAAGACCAACATGCAAAAATCAGTAGTGTTTCTATAAAATAGTAATGAACAATCTGATGAGGAAATCAAGAAAAAAATTCCATTTGGAAGAGCAAATAAAAGAATCAAATATCTAGGAAAAAATTTAACCAAGGATGTAAAGGACCTGTACACAGAAAACTACAAAACATTGCTTCAAGAAATCAAAGAAGACTTAAATAAATGGAAGGACATTCTGTGTTCATGGGTTGTTAGAATTAATATCGTTAAGATGTCAATTCTACCAAATTGATTTACAGTTTGATGCAATCCCAATCAAAATCCCAACAGCCTACTTAGAAGAAGTAGAGAAGCCAACTATCATATTTATTTGGAAGGAAATGGGACCCCAAATAGCCAAAAAAACCTATTGAAAAAAAAAAGATATTGGAAGACTCACACTTCTTGAAGTTAAAGCATATTACAAAATGATAGTGGTCCAAGCAGCTAGCACTGACGTAAAGATAGATATATTGAATCTATCTTTAGATTTATATTTGTGAACTCTCAATTAGATTCCTTATCTTTAGAATGGAATCTATTTGAGAGTTCAGAAATAGACACTCACACCTATAGTCAATTGATATTGACAAGGTTACCAAATTCACTCAACTAGGTCAGAGAAGTATCTTCAACAAATGGTGCTTGAACAACTGATTATCCATATCAAAAAGAATGGGGAGAATTTATAACTCAGTGGTTGTGTGCCTGCTTCCCATATATAAGGACCCAGGTTCAATCTGTGGTACCTCCTTAAAAAAAAATGAATGAAAAAAGACCCTCATCTCACACTTTATACAAAAATAACTCAAAATGGATTAAAGACCTAAATATAAGAGCTAAGACCATATAACACCTAGAAGAAAATGTAGAGCAGCATCTTCAAGATCTTGTGGTACATAGTACTTTCTTAGACTTTACACCAAAAGTCCAAACAATGGAAGAGAAAATAGATAAATGGTACCACTGCAAAATTAAAATTGTCTGCTTCAAAGGACTTTATCAAGAAAGTGAAAATTTAGCCTATGCACTGGAAGCAACTATTGGGAAACCACATTTCTGATAAGAGCTTAATATCTAGAATATATAAAGAAATCCTACAATTCAACAATAAAAATACAAAATATCCAATTAAGAAATGGGCTTTGTTTTTTTTTTGAACCAACTATCTTTAAGCAAAAAGGCACTTGTGGACCCACACAAACACCCAAAGTCCCCACTGAGCATAGCTGGGTCGATGCCAGAACCTTGCTGCACTTATTCACTCTTCCAGATGATCAGAGTTCATCATGACCAGGGCTTGCCTCTATGGAATATCTAAGTGTTCAGCCATCATAGAGTGTTATTTCAGTGGGTAGAGACCCACATAATAAACAAGAAAACATTAAATTCCCATCCTGGGGAGTCTTGCTATATTCTCAATCAGAGGGACAAGAATCCCTTAAGAACATAGGCAGTGCCAAATAAAAGAAAACAGACCAATATATCAAGCCATCAGTATTATTGCAAGTAACAATGAGTCTTATTCTTCAAAAACTGAAACTCACTGATTACCTTAAGTTCTGAGGGGGGTGGGGAGAAAGAAAGAGATGGAACATAGGTCATTTTTAAGGCATTAGAATTGTTCTGCATAATCTTGCAATAATGGATAAAGGCTAATTTAAATATCTTCAAAACATATAAAAGTGTAAGGTGCAAAATGTAAACCATAATGTAAACCATTGACCATGTTTAGTAGCAATGCTTCAATATTTGTTCATTTGTAAGAAATGTATCATCCACATGTAAAATGCTATTAATAGGAAAGAGTGGAAAAGGGAGAAGGCATTGGATATTTGGGAATCCCTTATAATTTTTATGTGACTTTTCTGTAACCTAAAGCTTCTATGAAAATAAAATGAAAAAATAAGATACTGGTGAAACATACAAAAGAAATTGTCATTGTACATACAAGATAATAGAACTTACAAAGATGAAAGTCACAATGTATGAAAATTTTTTATTTTATTTCAATTTTTTCATTTTTTATTTTTGTATTTTATTTAGTTTTTAAATTATTATCATTTTATTTTCTTATTAATTTTGTGGGTTTTTTTTTAGCTTCATTTTTGGAGAAAATTTGGATCACAGAAGTGTCACAACTGTGGTAGGGGAGGATCACTGAAGTGTGGTGTCAGTGATGAGGGGATGTGTGGGGAGGGGTGCACCCAGGGTATACTCTAAGGTATATGAATATGTTCAAGTGTTCATGTGGCATTGTCTTGGTGTGTGGAGAGCCACAAAATAACCAAAAGAATATTGAGTTCCCATCATGTAGTGTCTTTATACCTTTTCTAATAGAGAGGCAAGAATAGCCCAAATACATGGGCAGTGCTAGTGAAGAAAGACAGATCATTATGCCAGGCCCTTCATATTGATGATTGTACTTATGAACCTCTTCTAGTGAAATTGAAATTAGCTAGTATTATATATTGCCTATGAGTTACCTCCTGGAAACTTCCTTCTTGCTCAACTGTGGCTTCTCTCTAAGCCTAACTCAGCATATAAATGCACTACCTCCCCGCTGCCCCTGGCATGGGACATGACTCCCAGGGGTGAGCCTCCCTGGTACCAATGGATTATTACTAAGCACCAACTAGCAAAGAATCTGGAAAAAGACCTTGATCAAAAGGGGGGAATATTAAATACAAATGAGTTTTCATGGCTAAGAGTTTTCAAAGTGAATTGGGTGGTCATTCCAGAACTTACACTTATGCACATCTCTGCAGGATCTCATTGACTGGCACAGTAAACATTGACTCAAACAGCAGAGCTCCTGAGGGCTTTAGAGACATCTAGACACTATAAGTGGGACAGACAAGCTCAGGAATTCAGCACCCTGTCAGTGGGCATTACTTTGGAATTTATGCTCTCCAGTATACAAGAGTTAGACTCATTTATAATTTCCCTTCATATGACTCTTCTGCCCTTTTTATTTGAACCTATAAGTAGCTTTACACTTGTTAAATATATGTCCCAGAGACTGACATCTTTGGTCTGTTCATATGCCAGTTGATCCCTGAATCTCATCAGAGTTGCAACACCTACTCTCCAGTTCATTGGACTCACCTAGGACAAATAACAAGGAGAGGGTGATGGACAAAGACCATCTCAAGAATCAGAGTGTCTGTAACTGCAAACAAGATAGTTCCATCCATCCTCTCCATGGGTTCTAAGCCCCTCTCATTCAGAAACAGAGTGGGCATAACCATCCCCAAATCCTCAAGACTGGGGAATGAACAATGGACTAAAATAGGCTTATTTCTTATTCTATTATAGATTTATTATTATTCCA
This sequence comes from Tolypeutes matacus, assembly GCA_026826555.1. NCBI lineage: Eukaryota > Metazoa > Chordata > Mammalia > Cingulata > Chlamyphoridae > Tolypeutes > Tolypeutes matacus. Next base: position 102,548,745 of record JAKSZT010053887.1, on the reverse strand, counting down.
GAAATGGAAGAACTTTTATCATGGATATAAAGGCAATGGCCACCAGAGGTTCTGAGGGGTGGTAGAGGGAATAATAGGTGTAACATGGGGGCATTTTGAGGACATTGAAATTGTCCTGCATGACATTGCAATGATGGATACAGGCCATAATACATTTTGTCACAACCTATAAAATTGTGCATGACAGAGTGTAATTCATAATGTAAGCTATACTCCATGGTTAGTAGCAATGCTTCAATATGTGTTCATCAATTGTAATAAATGTATCACCCTAATGAAAGACGTTAATGTGGGAAAGTATGGGGAGGGGGAGGGGTAAAGTATATGGGAATTCCCTATTTTTAATGTAACATTTATGTAATCTAAAACTTCTTTAAAAATAAAATAAAATTTAAATTGATGAGCAAAAGACTTCAATAGACACTTTCTGTAGAGAATACAAATGGACATAAAGGACTTGAAAGGAGCTCAAAATCACTAGTAATTAGAGAAAACAATAAGAAAACATTTTACACATACTAGAATAGCCACTACTTAAAAAAAAAAAAAAAAAAAAAAAAAAACATAAAACTACAAGTTTTGGAGAGGATTTGGAGAAATAGGATCCTTTACTCATTGCTGATGGAAATGTAGAAATGTGCAGCTGCTGTGAAACACAGTTTGTCAATTCCTCAGAAAGCTAAGTATAGAATTTACATAGGATCCAGCAATCCTGCTACTGGATATATAATCAGAAGAGCTGAAAGAAATGATGAGAACAGACATTTGCACACCAATGTTTATAGCAGAATTATTCATAATTGCCAAAAGATGGAAACAACACAACTGTCCATCAATCAATGAATGGATAACAAAGTGTATTATATACATATAAAAGTATATTGGGAAGCAGCTGTGGCTCAATCAGTAGGGCTCCCGTTTACCATATGGGAGGCCCCGGGTTCGGTTCCCGGGGCCTCCTGGTGAAGGCAAGCCCTCCCGCGCAGCGTGGTTAGCTGACCCAGCGAGCACAAGCAGCAAGGGGGGGATAAATGAATAAATAAATAAAATCTTTAAAAATAAATAAATAAATACATAAATAAATAAATAAATAAATAAATAAATAAATAAATAAAAGTATATTATTCAGCTGTAAGAAGTAATGAAGACCTGATATGTGCAACAACATGGGTGGACCTTAAATACATACTGTTCTGTGAAATAAGCTATGCACTAAAGGGCAAATACAGTATGGTTTTACTAATATGAACTAATTATAATGAGTAATATCATGAGTTAAAAATCTAGAGTAAAGTTTGCCAGGAGATATAATGAAGGTAGAGAATGGGGAGTGTAGCAGTTTGGTATTATTTATGAATTCCAAAAATAGATATTGGATTATGTTTGTAAACTGGTCAGTTCCACTTGATGTATTAGATTTTATTATCTTCAGAGATTTCACTTTTACTTGATTAAATAATAATTAAGGCTTTAATTGGGCCATGTCAGTAGGTGGTTGAGTCCCTGCTCCCTTGGTGGGTGGGGACTCACAGAGAAAATGACATGGCAGAAGAGAAAGAGTTTTATATTGGAACCCTGGGAAGTAAACACACAGAGAAAAACATATATGAGGAAGGAAAGAAGCCTCCACTAGACATAGCAGGGATGAAGAGAGGGAAGAGAGATGAGCTGTCAGCCTGATAGTCTACAGCTGGCCTTGTGGAGAGAACAGAGCAGCTGAGCCTAGAAAGAAATGAGACTCAGGAGAGAGCTGAGACTTATCCCAGCCTACAGCTGATATTGGGAGAAGCAGGGACCATGGACTCTTAAGAGGAAGAGGAAGCCTAAACCCTTATAGATGTTGGCAGCCATCTTGCTACAACAAGTGGCAACAGACTTTCATGAGGGAAGTAACTTACACTTTATGGCCTGGTAACTGTAAGCTTCTACCCAAAAATACCATTTATAAAAGCCAATAGATTTCTAGTATTTTGCATTAGTACCCCTTTGGCCAACTAATACAGAATTTGGTACCAGAAGGGGGGATCATGCTTTTGCAATTACCAAAATGCTGGAATGATATTATAAATGGGTAAGGGATATTTTTTGGAGGAATTGTGAGATGCTTGGTAGAAAAGACCTATAGTGCTTTGAAGAGACTGTTGATATGAATGTGGACACTGAAGAGACTTTTTATGAGGACATAGAAGCAAATGATGAAACTATTATTGGAAACTGGAATAAAGTTGATCTATGCTTTAGAATCACAAAGAACTTAGTAAGATAGACTCCTGATGTTTTATGGGAGACAGAATTTGAAAATGGTAAGCATGGGCATTTAGCTGAAGAACTTTCCAAAGTAAACTTGAAAAATGCAACTTGGATTCTCCTCGCAGCTTATAGCAAAACGATAGATGAGAGAGATAAGTTGAGGACTGAACTATTGGGCACAAAGAAAATAGAAACTGATTCTGGAAATTCTAAGCCTCTGGAAATCAAACTCCCAGATGATAGTGCCCCATTTGAGGACTTAACTAAAATTGGAACTTGTAAATCAGGATTGAAGATGCAGTTATCTAAGAAAGATTTGTGAAAAGTCTTACTGTCTCATGTTACTTGTTTCTTGCATGCTAAACCAACAAGCATTTTGAGAGAGCTGTCAGCTTGGACTAAAAGGGACATAGAAGGGAGAGATTGAAGGGGAAATGACTTCAAGAGGAAAACCATGGAAGCTGAGTTCTGGAATTAAGACATTTCCTTGGGCCCTACCCATGTGTACAGAGAGAGTGCTTGTCCCAGCAGTTGAAGAGTGTAGATGTTCCTGCCTGCTGTTCAGGGAAAGTTTTGCCACTCCAGGGTCCAAAAAGGGTGGATCATATTCCCCCAAGGATTATGGAGTTTAAGGTCACCACCCCACAGGTCTTTCAGGGGGAGCCTGTCACCCATGGTTTAGGGAAGAGCAGGTCACCAACTTATTGCTCTGAGAGGGTTGGGCCTACAACCCAAAGGTTAAGGAGGATGTTGTCTTCACTTCACTGTACTAGGGGGTTAAGATAATAACCCAAATATTGGATAAAGTGTGGCAATCACCCCAACACTCTTGGAGGGTGAGGTCTGGAACTTGGTCTGTACCCAGATGCTTGATGAGAGTGGAACAAAGAAAATGGCCATTGGGTGAGCCTGTGGAAAGGGTAGGACTCCATGAGGCCTCAGGGGGAAGAAACCATTATCTAAAGAATGACTCTCAGACTTTGACATCTAAGGAAGTATGCCCTGAAGATTTATGGAACTGTAGTAGACCTATGACTCATGTTTCCCTCCCAATTTCTCCTTATTGTAATGCAAATGTTTATCCTTTGTATGTCCATTTGTATGTTGGAAGAAGATAAATGTTTTATAAGTTTCAGAGGTCTACAGCAGATGGGACTTTGTCCCAAGACAACTGTATTTTCTTTAAAATGATTGTGATGTGATTTTGTACTTAACATTGTACTGATTTAAGGTTTTTTTGAATATTGTAATGACTTCTTGAATTCAGAGTGAGGTAATGCTTAATGTGTGAAGAATTTTTAATAAGGTTGATTTTAAAAGTTTGGAAATTGCACATTAATGTGAGTGTAATTAACGGTGTTCATTTCTGGAAGAAATCGTGATTGAAAGGGAAAGTTTAGGGTCTTATTTGTCAATAGGAAAGATGAAGGATAAACTTGGGACTGGACTATATAGAAATTGGTTGTGGGTGATGACTGTGGTTATTAGCACAGATATAAGAATGTTATTCCATAAAACAAAATTTATGTTTGTGACTATGATAAAGTGTTAATAATAGGATGGCATATGGGAAAATACAACTGAGGAAATCTATGGATTATATGTAACAGTAAAATTGTAATATTTTTTCATCAGTTGTATCAAAGGTACTAAACCCATGCTAAGGGTCAATAATTGGAGGATACATGTGTAACCGTTGGGGAATTTGATGTAATTATGAATTCCAAAAATATAATTGAATCATGCTTGTAAACTGATCTGTTAATCTGGACATGATTAGGTTAGGATTAGGGCCTTGAGCCCCACCCCTTGGTGGGTGGGGAATTGAATATAAAAGGCAAGGCAAAGGACAGTTGAAGCAGTCTTTTGAGAAGCCGTTTTGATGTTGGAAAGAAGGCCCCAGGAGAAGAGAAGCAAGCCGTTCGCCTGATCGTCTACAGCTGAACTTGTGGAGGAAACAGGAGCTAAGCCCGGAGAAAAACGCAGCCCCGGGAAGAGAGGAACCCCAGAAGCCTGAACCCTGGCAAACGCCAGCAGCTGTCTTGCTCTAACACGTGGCAATGGACTGTGGTGAGAGAAGAAACTTAATGCTTTATGACCTGGTATCTGTGGACTCCTACCCCAAATAAATACCCTTTATAAAGACCAACCCAGTTTTGGTATTTCACATTAGTACCCTTTTGGCTGACTAATACAACATGTATACTGGATTTTTCTTTTTGTAATAAATGAAAATGTTTTAAAATTGTGGTGCTAAATATACAACTCTGTGTTTACATGGAGAGCCACTGATTGTATATTTTGGATGGGTTGCATAGTGTGTGAATAAAATTGTTTTAAAATGATGTATTGAAATCCCATGAATGAAGATACTGCAAAAAGATTAATCATAAAATCACTTTTGTAAATATTCTTTCTTCAACTTTTACTTATATTATTTAAAGTACACAAAATGGCCATAAAAATAATTTTCAATGCTGGGAAATAAAAATCACTCATGGTGTTTTTGTAAGTTCTAAAGAGACCCTTTTGAGGTGGCATTGATATAGAGAATATCTCCATTAGTCTCTCATTTGGCTTAATCCCAAAGATCACCTATTGTGCAATGAATAGATGCTGTCTTTTAAAATCCAAATTAGCTTTTCTCAATATTAATGATTTTCCGATTAAAAGAAGAATTGTACTTTGAAAAGTTCATCAAATATCTAACATTTTATAATTCCATGAGCCATGCAAATTATCTCCTGAAATACTGAGGAGCAAACAGTTTTTCTTGTACGAGTTGCTTACAGGTCTATGTGAAATTTTATTTCATTATTATTACTTAATGCATGAGTCACAAGAAAGCAATTCAGTGAGCTTTTGGCCATTAAATTAATTATAAAAATTTTCCTCATCTCAACACTGACATATTTTCTTCTCTTTTATCTCATTTAATATAAGAAAAGAACAATAAAATAATAAAATAAGATGCATGAACATTGTTGTAGCTGGATATACAAAATATCTTCTCTGAAGATGAATTAGGTGATGAAGCAGGATTCATATAGGGAATCAATAGACAGATCTGGAACCTGACAAGAAGTCCACATGGACATCAATACCCCCAAGATGGCTGCTGGAAAACCCTCATGAGATTTCTCCCATCCAGAAGTCATGAAAAGCCCTGGATATTCTCGAGGGACATTATCATTGGGCCCACCCAGGGGATTGATGGGTGGGATAATCAATCAAAACAGCAAACAGCTGGGACTCCTCCTATGCCATTAGCAAAATGGTGGAATAATTAATGGTTTAAAAACAGGCAAAAAAGTCTCTCCCTCTCATGGCCCTCTTGGCTTCTGTGCCCTGCTCTCACTGTGTCTCTCCTGCATGGATCGACATGCAAGTAAATCCTGGGCATTTATAATCTATAATGGGAAATTGTAGTCTTTAAATCAGCCCTCCTTATCACTCTTCAGGTCCTTACTCTTTACTGAGGACACATGATCTGTAATTTTCTCCCATTTTCTTCCCTCCCTACCTTAATAAATTACTGGCCTAACTAACCCAACATGCTTTGAAATTCATTTCTGCAGCATAAGTCAAGAACCTAGACAAAATCCAGTAACTGTGACACTGCCAAAACTGAATGGAGAAACTGAACCATGTTTTCCTCTTGATGCCTCAAATATACCCATTAATTGGCTGGTGTGCACTCCTAGAAAAACGTTAGTTATGGGGTAGCAGCCAATGTAAATTCAAAAAATTGTACTTAACAAATATAAAGTTGTATTATAAATATTTAAATTAAAATAAAGGTGTGACTGAAAATACAGTTTTATAAAAATTCTGTGAATATATAAATATACATTAAAATAAGCATATATGCACAAAGGAAAATGTTTGGAAGAAATATATCTAAAAATTAACAATGTTTATGAATTATTTAAATTTTGTTTTGTTTTGTTTTTTAACTTTTTTGTATTCTAAATTTTTTGTCATGAACAAGGTTTACTCCATATTATAGTGACACACTTTTAAACATAATAATATGGAATTGTAAAATGTGTTATACTAACCCTAGTGATTAATGTTCTGGTTAACATTCTGGTCTTTTAGCCAAAGATTAAGTATTTCTCTTGAAATACCTTCTATTTTAACTAGTCATCAAGTAGAGAATCAAAAAATGATTACTGAAAAATAATGTTAAACATCATGTGTCTTCCAAATGAAAGGCAACTTTCTTTTACAAACCTAACATGGATTCATTAGTCCTTCAAAATTTATCCTTAGAATAATATCAAGCAATCTTCCTCAGTATTTGTCCCAAGAAAGGCCAAATGTTGCACTATCAGTAATCCCCAAAGTAAGATGTGCCATGGCATTATCAGGTTGAAAGACAAGGGATATTTTGCTCTGGTTGTGCTCACAGTAGCTCCCTAATATACTTGGGAGACATAATTTCCAGGTGAAATTTCTATTTGAAAAGAACCTGAACAAAATTTTTATATTAATTTATTTTTACCAAGAAACAACTACAAAAATGCATGCTCAAAAATTAAACAAGTTATCTCAAAGGAAACAAATGTTGTATAGCATAATTATCAGACTCTTTAAAAAGGCTTTTATTTTTGAGAAAAATGTGAGGATGACAAAATTCTAAACATAATCTTGGAAGAAGTTTTTCACCAATTTTTGGCTTATGGTATGTAATATACTCATATTTAGAGCAATTTTTATTATCTCAACAAATGGAGATTTTATTAGAAGAATATGAAGAATATATACATATTATAGAGGCCTTTCCTAAGTAATGTCAGAATGTAAAAAGAGGAAAATATAGAATTTTTAGATTCTGCATCATTGAGCAATTTACATATATTGAAATTATAATTTTTGTAAGAAATTTAATTTTAATAATCACTTAAAAGCATACCTTCTGAAAAATAATAATAATATATAGTCTATAATACCAATACACCTCAATTAAGGAGCATAGGGGTTTAATTTTTGATCTGTTATTTGCATCAAATAATATCAGGTACAAAAGAACAATAGTTAAAGCATTATAATTCTCTATAATTGGTTTTTATGTCTCTAGCAATTTTTTTCTCTTTTTCTGAATTTAAATATAAGTATAAAGGTAGTACTATGTGTGTGATCTCTGGACCCAGCTAATCTTGGAAAAATCACAGAGAAAGCAGTTATTTATGACACTAGATAATTTGCTTAAATTTCTGTGCACTGATTTTGAGCTAACAATGTATACAATAGTGAATCACTGTTATGATATTTTCATCTAGATGAATGTGTTAATAAAGAGAAATATTTATAATAATTTCAAGTTCATTCTTATTATGAAATACATGAGTTTCTATTATATAATATGCAAGTAATGATTTATTCCTGATTTGTATTGGGCAGTCAAACTAATGTTCGTGTTTTCAGTAATAGTTTGCAAATTCCTCTTTATTATGAATTTGCAAAATTAAAATTAATTTTAAAATCTTTTATCATTCATGTAAAGAATGGTTTTGAAGTCATTCATGCTAAATATCACTTTTGATTTCTCAATGGTTTGCAACAGTTGGACACTACGGGATGTATTAATAACACAAATGTGCCTGACTTCATTCTTATTGGATTGACAGAATCTGAAGAGATCCAGCAGTTCCTAATTCACCTTGATCTCCAACTTCACAACCCCATGTGCTTTTTCATGACTCATCTGTCATTTCTTGATCTCAGTTACTTAACAGTCACCGCACCTAAAACTTTAGAGAACTTGTTGAATTCTAACAATTCTATTTCATTTATAGCCTGCTTCATTCAAATGTCTTTTTTTGCCTTCTTGATTGCCACTGAATTTTTCCTCCTCCCCTCAATGGCCTATGACTACTATGTAGCTATCTGCAACCCTCTTCACTACCAAGTTATTATGTCCACAAGACTCTGCTGTGCCCTAATCACTGGGTCCTACATATTTGGATTTATTTATTCCTTGGCCATGTTTCTTTCAAGGGACAGTTTGCATTTCTGCAAATGCAATGTAATCTATCATTTTTTTCTGTGACTTTCACCCACTTTTAGCCCAGTCGTGCACTGACACATGACACTGAAATCATGATATTCATTTTCACTACCTCAAGTATATCTGTGTCTCGTGTCACAATCTATGTCCTACATATCCATCTTGTCTACTATCTTGAAAATTATGTCCACTTCAGGAAAGTGCAAAGCCTTCTATACTTCTGCCTCTCACCTCCTGGAGGTCACCATCTTTTATGGCTCCATGATTTTTACTTACTTAAAGCCAAAGAAATCTTACTTCTTGGGAAAGGATCAAGTGGCTTCTGTGTTTTATACTATTGTGATTCCCATGCTGAATCCATTCATTTATAGTTTTAGGAACAAAGAAGTGAAAAATGCTCTCATTAGAGTCATGCAGAAGACAGAGGGACTCAGGCAATTGAAATGACAAGGATGCTAAACATTCAAGTGAATCTTTTCTTTCTTTCCTATTTGTGTATTTAATTTGTATATCTCTAAACATTCAAGTATCATTTAATTAGTTAGCATTCTAGTGAGCCATCCTCTACTTCACTACACATTATCTGAAACATTTCCAAGTGTATGTTTTTAGAAAATTATGTAGTAAATGGAATCCATGAATTATGTGTTAAGTCTGAAATTAAAATATATGTGTATTTTAGAGCTCCTAATGATAAAAAGTGGAGCTAGCTTTCAAATTGTATCATAGAAATCCCCATGAATGTCTGAATTTCATAGAAATTTATTATTGAGAGCATTTTCAGAAGCCATTCCATTAATTCTGCATAAGAAATATAATAATGTCAGAGAGTGCACATTTGGAATGTTCAATTCAGGGTTTAAATTCAAGATCTGCCAGTTTTGTAGACATATATCCCTTAATAAACTCCTGTAACTTAAAATCCAATTTCCTCAGTTGTACAAGAAAAATAGCAAATTTAAATCCATAGAGTTTTTATAAAGAGGAAATCAGGTGATGAATGGAAAGAATTTCTATAGTACTAATAAATTTTGGCCACTATTCATCATAGTACTTCCATTCTTGCAAATTTTTGAATATGCAATAACTTTTGTTATTAAAAGGTTCACTGGTGGTATATAAATGATTTTGGATTAACCTACTCACAAAGAGCTAAAAAGGAAAAATATTGCTTCAGTATTTGTCCTTAAAGCAGAATAAATTATTCTGATAGAATTAATTTATAGAGAAGAATATATGTGAAAAAAAGAAAATTTAGGATATAATTTCAAATATTAAAGAAAAACATTCTAACCTTTTTTTTTTTAATTGAGAAATGTATGTTTTTATTCAACTGTTTTCTTTTCATTTTTTTTTTTATTTTTTATTATGGGTAAAAATCAAAATTCTCACAATACATACAAACATTTGTAAAATGATATATAAATATATATGCATATATGTGTATTTGCTTACAAAAATGTTATTT
>JAKSZT010053887.1:102502332-102529795 GCA_026826555.1 Tolypeutes matacus | reverse complement strand
GGTAAAGACAAATGAGTTCAAGTGGCTAAGAGACTTCAAAGAGAGTCGGGAGGTCATCCCAGAGGTAACTCTTATGCACACCTCAGTAGGAGCTCATAGTACATCTAAGTGCCTATCACCCCACTCAGTGGGGTTCCTGAGAGCTCCGGAGACACCCTGGTCCTATATAAGGGGGGATAGCCCCAGAGACTGGTGCCTTATCAGTGGGTTCTATTTTGGAATCTGTGCTCCTGAGAGTGACAGAATTAGACTCAAATAAGTCCTCCCTGCACATGGTTCACCAGTCCTTTCTATTCAAACCTATATATGGTGCTGGAGTTTTTAGGTATACTTCCAGAGACTGGAGCCTCCCATCTACCTATGTGCCTAGTGTGCATGAAATCTAGGTGGAGCTGCAACTCCTATCCTACAGCTCAATGGACTCATCCAAGTCACCTGGTGAGGAGACAATGATGGGCAATGGCCATCCCAGGGAATGGAGAGGGCCTGCATCTGCAGGCAGGATCATCCCACCCACCATATCAATGGGATATAAGCCCTCTCTCACTTGGAGTTGGAGTGGACATCACCATCCCAGTCCCCTCAGGATTGGGGGAAGTACTATGGACTAGAGTGGACTTGATGGTATTCTGTTGTTCACATATGGTGATTCTAGCAATGCAAGAAATTATAACAATTAGGTGCAGCCAGTGGCCACTTGACACTTTTGGGTTAGGGAGGGGATGAGCAGTTGAAATACAGGGGCTTCTTTGGGAGTTGGAGGTTGTCCTGAGTACTGTTGTGGCAACGGATGTAGGCCATTTTTAAATCAGCACACACCACTCAGAACTGAGTGGGAGAGAGTGTGGTCTACAGTGTGAACTGTGGTCTATGGTTCCTGGCAAGGCTCCAGGATGTGTAAGTTCATTGAGGGTGGTGGGCCACACTGTGGGAGATGTTTGTGTGGGATGTGATGGGAGGTGTGGGAGGTGGGGAACATGGGAATCCCAGTGGGTTCTGTGTAATATTTTGGGTAATCTAAGCACCTCTTAAAATATATGTATATATATATATAAACAACATTTTTGTAAGCAAATACACATATATGCATATATATTTATATATCATTTTGCAAATGTTTGTATGTATTGTGAGAATTTTGATTTTTACCCATAATAAAAAAAAAAAAAAAGTTGTTAGGTTTGAAGATTTGTTTTCTTATACAATCAAAGACATGGTTAAGATGTCATAAAGTATAAGAAGATGTGAAAACAGATATTTTACTTTATATATTGATTATTTAGGAGAAAATTTTCCATAATCTTCCGATAAAACAGAAGACTATTTCACGAGACTTTTTCACTTTAACAGAAAGAGAACCAAATTTTAGTTTTGCATCCATATACTATTTAATACCAAGGTTTTTAAAATTTCATAGCTAAACCTACTAAAATTTCCCAACTTTGACCACAAAGATTCCTTTTCTGCAAACTTCCTGAACTTTCTGTATTCATTCAGTCTACATTCTACATTTTCCTTTTCTCTTAATAATCAATAGTTTTATTTTAGGAAAATATTACTTTGATTTTTCTTAATAAAAAGGAAAAAACACATTTTATATAACTTGTATACTTCAGTTACCAAAATGATTTTGGAAATTGCCTCCAAGCAATCCTCTTATAACATATAATTACTATTAAAATTAAACAAACTTGTTAGAGCAAGGACTTAATTTGATTATATGCAAGCATAACTTTTCTTTATTTTGAATACATAGTATTATGCAATACTAGAATTTTGATAGCTCATAAGGAATGGTTTTCAGAAATGTATGCTTTCCTTAGTTTACTGTTTTATGAGTACTTCAGTGAGGTATACTATGAAAATTCCAAAACTGTGAATAACCTTAAAAGCATACTGACTTCCAGGTTCTGGAACACATGATAATTGTTCAATTTGTTTTAAATATAGTTTAGAAAAATAATTTCATAGCTTTTAAGAACTTTCTGCTTTACTGAAATATGACAATTGGATTATTAATTACTCTCATTTTAAGGGTGTTAATATGTTTAAATTGGGAAATTACAGGACAAACAATGACTCTTAAATTTCTGACCTTGTAGATAATAGTTTTAAGCCAAACTTGCATTTCCTTATTTTGTCATACCTATCTCTTCCCCCATAGCTCCTGCATAGAGAGGGAGTTTTTGCTGGCCTGGATAAGTCAAGGAGTCAGGAAAAACTCTTCCCTTTTTCCCAATAGATTTTATATTCAGATTTCTATCCTGTTTAACTTTTCTAACTTAGGCTCCAGGAATATTTATTTACATATAAGCATTTATTTTACTTTTAGCAATTTAAATAGAGCTCCTTTAAGTATTTTCATTTGTTATTTTGATATTACCATTCTAAAGTGTGGAAATATGCAAAGAAACACACAACTTACTATTGTTAATCATAGTTTTCATTCTCTTACAATATAAGTTTAACTTTCCATTAGCATTACATTGAAAAGATCTCTTCAAAGTCTATTTATGATTATTTTAACCTGTACTGTGAACTCACAGCTTTCACAATAATTTTTTTCTTTTTAGTTATTGACTTATAACCAAATTATCCCCAATACTTTAAAATACAATCTACAACATTTTTTTTTTCCCTTTTAGAGCTTTGCTTATCTCCCACTTTGACTTTGACAGGCCTCGGCTGAACAACACAAATTGCAGTATTTACTCACAGAGGTTATCAAAGTCTTAGGGAATATTGGTTTCTCCCATGACTTGCTGCTTTTTTAGGGTCCCCTGCACTCTAGGTAGGAGGTCCCACACTCTCCAGGCCTTGGAGATAACAGGACTCTGGCAGGGGCTGGACTGGAAGTATGGATGTCCAAATGAAGGCCAAGGAGTTCACGAGGGAGCCTTTTCCTGAAAGGTTGTGAGGTCCCTATGGGCTCTTGCTTGGAGTGGGTAAATTGGAGTTTACCCTTAGATAATCATGAGAGAAAGCAGGATTATTAACACCAGTGGAAGGATGGGAGACAGGGGTTTTTCAAATTTGTCTTCTCCCAAGCCATGTTGAACAGAAGTTTCCATGCATTCAAACAGGGAAGAATAGTTACCATTACAAAGGTGAAGCCAGTTTTGAAATAACCACAAGCAAAGTCAAATTCTATTTAGAATTATCATCACAATAGTGAATGTAGGCTAAATCCACCCAGTTATAGCAATATCAGATGTTATTCTTTTGCTGTTTTATACTATAAAGGTATCTATATAATGATCTTGTCTTAACTCTTAGTTATACTTTTTAGTAAATTTTCACTTGAAAACAAACTGAGCACTTGTGTGTATTAACTAAGCAATTAAAACTTTTTTATTAGCAACAGTAATGTTTCTAAGTTTTCCCACTTTTCTAGCAGTTAAACTAATTCCATGTGGTTTTTTTCTATACATTAAATCCAAATGCATAATATTCCATCATGTGAATAGACCACAGTTTGTTTATCCATTCATCTGTTGATGGACACCTGGGTTGTTTCCAACTTTTGGCAATGGTGAATAATGTGGCTATGAACATCGGTGTGCAGATGTCTGTTCGTGTCACTGCTCTCAGTTCTTCTGGGTATGTACCCAGTAGTGGTATTGCAGGGTCACATGGCAAGTCTATATTCAACTCCTTTAGGAACTGCCAAACAGTCATCCATAGTGGTTGTACCATCCTGCATTCCCACCAACAGTGAAGAAATGTTCCTATCTCTCCACATCCTCTCCAACACTTGTAATTCTCTGTCTTTTTAATAGTGGCCATTCTGATAGGTGTGAAATGATATCTCAATGAAGTCATAAAGCATATGGCAACATGGATGAACCTGGAGACATTATGTTGAGTGAAGCAAGCCAGACACAAAAAGACAAATACTGTATGAATGCATTACTATGAATCAAATATATTGTGTAATATATTATTTGATTAAAAAAAAATTTACATGTATCCATTATATTTAATTGAGAAATGTATATATTTATTCATCTGTGTTTACTTTTTAGTTTTTAATTGTTTATGTTTTCAATTATTAAATGTACAAAATAAAGTTAAAAAAAAATCCAAATTCAAGATAGAATTGAAACTAAAAGACTTATTTTTAGGTTACATTTCACATTTCTTAAATTTCTAACAGGCAAATCCCAAATTTGATTTACAACTTCCTAGCCATGGGCAGTATATTAGTCAGGGTTCTCTAGGGAAACAGAATCAATAGGAGATATCTGTTAATAATATGAGATTTTATAAGAGTCTTTTATATGACCATGGGGATGCACAAGTCCAGGTTCTGCAGGGAGGTTGCAAACCAGGAGCTCTGATGAAAGTCCAATGAAAGTCCTTGTGTTTCTGGAAGATGTTGGCTGTCCAAAGATGAAGTGGGAAATTTTCTCTGAATGCTGAAATCATTTTTCCTTTTAAGGCATTCATTCAACTGATTGGATAAACTATCACTCATTGCTGATGGCAATCTCCCTGATTAATGTAGATGTAATCAGCTATCTATGTAGAAAACTCACTGGTGATTAAAGTCCATAAATGTCTTTGTATTACAATTAGCTCAGTGCTTGCTTGAACAAACAACTAGGCAGAATGACCTGGCTGAGTTGACACATTAGCCTAACCATCAAAGTCCACCCTTTGTCAACTTGACAAGCATACACATTACCTTAAACCACACTTAGTCTCTAAAACAATAACAGACATGCATACATATATAGATATATTTCTGCCTAACAATGTTCAACTCTCATGTGTACAACCAGAAATGCATTAAACCCCTAGAGAATAGGGTGCAAGTCCTTGGGTAATATTCATTCTTAAATTGATATCCTTAAATATTTTTCATGTGATAGGGGAAAAGGTTGGGAAAGAAAACAAAGAAATTCATTTTGTATACATATACAATCATGCTCATAGCAAGGGAAAAAGTTTCATTTTTATTACATTCCACATTTCTGTAACTGGTCACATGGTTGAAGTTCATATTTATCACTACCTTCTTCCACTACCTGTACCAAGTTCCCATTACCCTCAGCAAGCACTTCAGCTGTCTGTGGTTCTTTGCCTGGTAGGGTGACCCAAACTTTCATTCCTGAAGATTCTGGGCCATTGTTAGTCCTGCTTGGATTGCGTTGTTGCAATTTTCCATTGACTTTAATCACAAGTCATGACAGTACTAGGAGATGCCCTAGAGGTTCCCCTGTATTTCAGGCAAATCCTTCTTTACCCCTATTATATAGATGCAGTCCTTTTTCCCCTTGATAATCAGAATCAATCACCCAAGCCAGTACAGTAATTCCTTTCCTTGCCTGTTGAGTCACAGGTAAGAAGAGTCCAAAGTGACCAGATAGCACTCTTAATTTCCAGTTCAAAGGAATCATTGTAGTGTTCCCTGGTGGCAACACTCCTCCATTTGGGACTAAAATCTGTAAACCAGCAGAGTTTAAGGTTACATGGACAGGAAAAAAATTTTCCTAGTGGGTTACTAGAGGTAATTATGAGTGATGCCAATCCCATTTCCTGGACCCTTGAATCCTGGCTATGGGGGAAACATCACCATAGAGTGGACACTGATTTAGAGCATACACAGCCTCCTGGAGAACATTGTCCCAGCCCTGGAAGGTATTGCCACCTAGTTGGAAACATAATTGAGTCTTCAAAAGGCCATTTCACCGTTCTATAAATCCAGGTGCTTCAGGGTGATGGGGAACATTGTAAGACCAGTGAATTCCACGGGCATGTGACCATTCCCACACATCATTTGCTGTGAAATGGGTTCCTTGATCAGAGGCAATGCTATGTGGAATGCCATGGCAGTAGAT
Organism: Tolypeutes matacus; assembly: GCA_026826555.1. Lineage (NCBI taxonomy): Eukaryota > Metazoa > Chordata > Mammalia > Cingulata > Chlamyphoridae > Tolypeutes > Tolypeutes matacus. The sequence continues at coordinate 102,523,952 of JAKSZT010053887.1, read as the reverse complement.
AAGACATTCAGTAAGTCCATGAATGGTAGTTTTGGAAGAAGCATTGCATGCAGGAAATGAAAACCCATATCCAGAGAATGTGTCTATTCCAGTTAAAACAAATAGCTGCTCCTTCCATGGTGGAAGTGGCCCAATGTAGTCAAAGTCCCACCAGGTAGCAGGCTAGTCACCACAAGAAATGGTGCCATATTGGGGGCTGAGTGTGGGTCTCTGCTCCTGGCAGATTGGGCAATCAGCAATGGCTGTAACCAAGTTAGCCTTGGTGAGGGGAAATCCATGTTGCTGAGCCCATGCATAACCTCCATCCCAAACCTCCATGGCCATTTTGTTCATAAGCCCATTGGGCAGTGACAGAAGTGGCTGGGGAAAGAGGCTGAGCATTAGCCACAGAGCAGGTCATCTTATCCACTTGATTATTAAAACCTTCCTCTGCTGAAGTCTCCCTCTGGGGAACATTCACATGGGAAACAAATGTTTTCATGGTTTTTGCTCACTCCGAAAGGCTTATCCACATACCCCTTCCCCAGACCTCCTTGTCACCAATTATCAATCAATTTCCTTCCAATTCCATGACCATCTAGCCAAACCATTGGCAACAGCCCACAAGTCAGTGTACAAATGGATCTCTCGCCATTTCTTCACCCAAGCAACAAGGTTCATTGCTCAAAGTCCTTACTAATGGCAATTGAGAAAAAAACATTTGTCAGATCAACAGCTGCCTACTGGGAGCATTTGCCCTCAACACTACCCTTCAGGGATGTCCCAGAAAAGGTCTGCAGTGCTGCAGCTAGCTGTCCACTTTTGGGTGGTACCTGCAAATTGTGCAGAACTATCTGTAAAACAGGCCCGAGTTTTCTCATCCTCAGTCAACTGATTGTAAGGAACTCCCCAAGAGGCCAAAGGTGTGGGCTGGGAAGGAGAAGGTAACATGTCAGGGGTGGTGACCATGGGCATTTGGGCTACTTCCTCCTGTAACTTACTTGTGCCTTTAGGACCTGCTTTAGCCCTATCTCATATATGTCATTTCCACTTTATTATGGAGTGCTTCTGTGCATGCTCAACTTTATGGTTTGGTGGGTCAGACAATACCCAGCTCATGATAGGCAACTGAGTTCTCATGATAACTAGATGACCCATGGTTAAGCATTCAGTCTCTATTAAGTCACAGTAGCAGGTCAAAAGCTGTTTCTCAAAAAGAGAGTAGTTATATGCAGAGGATGTCAGGGCTTTGCTCCAAAATCCTAAAGGTCTGTGTTGTGATTATCCTATAGGGGCTTGCCAAGGTCTCCAGACAGCTACTCTCTGTGCCACTGAAACTTCCAGCACCATTGGATCTGCTGGATCATATGGTCCAAATGGTAGTGCAGCTTGCATAGCAGCCTGGACCTATCACAGAGCCTCCTCTTGTTCTGGTCCCCAATCAAAACTAGCAGCTTTTCTGGTCACTAGATAAATGGGCCAGAGTAACTCACCCAAATGAGGATTGTGTTTCTCCAAAGTCCAAAGAGACCAAAGTATTGTGACTCTTTTTTTGGTCATAGGAGGGGCCAGATGAAACAGCTTATCCTTCAGTTTAGAAGGGATATCTCAACATGCCCCACAATACTGGACATCTAGTAATTTCACTAAGGTGAAAGGACCCTGTATTTTTGTTGGATTTATCTCCCAACCTCTCTCATGCAAATGCCTTACCAATAAGTCTAGAGTCTTTGCTACTTCTTGCTTATTAGGTCCAATCAACATGATATCATCAATATAATGGACCAGTGTGATGTCTTGTGGGAGAGAGAGAGGATCAAGGTTCCTGGGAACAATATTATGACATAGGGCTGGAGAGTTGATATACCCCTGAGCAGGGCAGTGAAGGTATACTGCTGGCCTTGCCAGCTGAAAGCAAACTGTTTCTGGTGGTCCTTACTAATGGCAATTGAGAAAAAAACATTTGCCAGATCAACAGCTGCATACCAGGTACCAGGAGAAGTGTTGATTTGCTCAAGCAATGATACCACATCTGCGACAACAGCTGCAGTTGGAGTCACCACCTGGTTAAGTTTACAATAATCTACTGTCATCCTTAAAGATCCATCTGTTTCCTGCAAAGGCCAAATAGGAGAGTTGAATGGGGATGTGGTGGGAATCACCACCCCTGCATCCTCCAAATCCTTGATGGTGGCACTAATTTCTGCAATCCCTACAGGAATCCGGTATTGCTTTTGATATACTATTTGCTAGTAGGGGCAGTTCTAGTGGCTTCCATTTGCTTTTTCAACCATAATAACCCTCACCCACAAGTCAAGGACCCAATTCTACCAGTTACTGAGTATGTCTATTCCAATTATGTATCCTGGAACTGGGGAAATAACTGCAGAATGGGTCTGGGGAACCACTGGGCCCACTGTAAGATGAACCTAAACTAAAACTCCATCAATCACCTGACCTCCATAAGCCACCACTCTGACTGGTGACCCAGAGTGATGTTTTGGGTCTCCTGGAATTAATGTCACTTATAAGCCAGTGTCTAAGAATCCCTGAAATGTCTGATCATATCCTTTTCCCCAATGCAGTAACTCTCATAAAAGGCCATAGGTCTCCTCAGGGAAAGGTGGGAGGAAGATTAACAGTATATATATTTGGCACTTTTACAGGATCATTCCATAAGGGGGCCTGGCCTTCCCCTCATTCAAGGGGCTCTACGTCTGTAAACTGTCTGCGAATTGATTAAGTGGCCATGATTCTGTGCATCTGTAGTTTGAATTAGGGTTTTGTTCACCTGACTTAGAACTCTTCTGTTTATACAAATCCAGAATAAATTTAGTAGACTGCCCATCTCTTTCACGTCTAGGTACCCCATGATGTTTTAGCCAATGCCATAACTCTTTTCGACTCAGATTATTTTGAGTGCTACTTTGAATCTGCCTTTCATTGCAGTAACCACACCCACTTTGTCTTTGGCTATTAACTGCTAATACTTGGCTTTTACTGGATCAAGAACAGATCATCCCCATAATGTTTAAGGATTCTAATTCCATTTTAGCCCTCCCTACAGTAATATCTGTACAACATAGAAGAGCAACCACAGAGCTGTTCAGGGTAGGTAGAGTCAGTCTTACAAATTTATTCCTCACAGTCCTGGTTAAAGGTGTGACCTCTGGACATTCCTGCGATGGGTGGGCAAATCTCAAATGGTAAATCCATTCTAGCATTCCAATCTCTCTTGGCCTTTGAATTCCCTCTTCTACTGTATACAAGGTCAAACAGGTTGAGGGCATCTCAACCTTAGACATGCTAGGCCACCTTTTGGTCCATGTTTCAGTCAGCCACCTGAAAAAACTGTTATAGCCCTTTCTAATCTTTTGAGCTACAGCATTGTGTTAGAGAAAAATGGCAATCACTGAGATGTGGAGACTGATGATTGCAGGCAGAAAGTTTATTGGGAAGCTCTCCCAATGGAGGGGGTCTGAAGAATAGACTTCAGCCCCCTGCCAGCATGTTGGGGGTCTGAAGAAAGACTTCAGCCCAGCCTCAGAGGGTGGTGGATATGGCTTTATACAGTAAATCAATAGGTGGAGAAACCAAATACATCTGGGGACCAAATGGCCAGGGGGGGAGTGGACTAGGAGGTCTTGGAATGTGGGAGGGGTTGGTGGTGCTTGGACCTTGAGGGGCAATGGCCCTTATCTGCTCCACTTTGTTTATTATTGGGAAAGGATGAGCTGCCTCATAGGCTTGTGGATGGTTTACTCAGTTGGTCAGGTGGGTTATGGCTGGAGGCTGCATTTCTTCAGATTATATCAGAGGGGTATTGATTCATGGTCTTACGACCTGTTAATCATTGCAAACCTTGTAAGGGGGAACCTTAACATTCCTAACTCTTTAATTATATATATATATATGATGAAGGACCTCAGTAATGGGAATACTGGGCAGAACATAAGGGTGAGGGGATTCAGAACATCAATTCAGTCTGGATACTTCCTGCTGTTATGGGGCAGTGAAGGGTTCCCTTCAGTTCTCTCTGATAGATTCTGATTTCTGGTCCCAAAGATGTTGGTACTGGCATTCATGTAGCAAGAAGTTCACATATTCCTGAGTTGTTGATTGTACAATTCAGCATCTGAATCAGATGAGAAGCTATAAGAGACAAGGACCAAAAAGGAGAAGAAGCAATAATAACAGTGGTGGTGTTATAATGGGTAAAAGGATTGATTTTAGGGGTGAGAAATAGTAAGAGAGAAATGAGGATAACCAGGATTGATTTCCATAGCTGCTGTCTTGGGCCATCTGAGTGATTTGTTTTCTTTTGAAATTTTAAGATTTTCTTCTCTCTGCCCAGTTTTGTTAATATAAAAACAAGTTTCATTTATGATTGTGCAGGTGCCTCCCACAATCTTATGATATTCTCATGGTTGGTTTTGAGATTAGTATATCCTGTTAGATTAGGGACAGGAATGAGGGTTTCGGGTCATCTATTGGCAGGGCAGGGGAGACCTGCGGCACCAGCTGGGGTCACAGGAGATTATTTTGTAAATGTGGCTAACATTCCCAACTCTTTTTGATATGATTGGGTGGAGAGGGAGAGTGGGAAGGTAGGCTTCAATCATCTGGCTGCTTTCTGCTGTTGTGGGGCATTGTGAGATTCAGCTACTGTTCCCCTTTAGGTGTTGAGATATTGTGGCTTCTGACTTAGTGACTGGCACTGTATTTTTGAAGCAGGAGAAGATCATGTATATAATCATGGGTGACATCTTGTATGGCTGTTTGGATAAACTGAATTATTGTGTGGAAGATGTATAGACCTGCTGATATAAGGAGAATAAGAGTTATAATTCTGGGAAGCGGCTGTGGCTCAATCAGTAGGGCTCCCGTTTACCATATGGGAGGCCCCGGGTTCGCTTCCCGGGCCCTCCTGGTGAGGGCAAGCCTGCCCGCACGGCATGGTTGGCTGACCCAGCAAGCACAAGCAGCAAGGGGGGGGATAAATGAATAAAAAAATAAAATCTTTAAAAAAAAAAAAGAGTTATAATTCTGGTAAGGATAGGAATTAAGCATGAATTTTAGGGTGGGTTGTGAGGTTATCATCTCTGGGAGTCTGAGGAGAAGGAATTAATGGTTGACAGTGAAATTACATATACACAGAGTTTTAGCGGGAAGAGGAGACTTTATATTATTAACTGTGGTTTTATAACATGTTTTTGAGCGATTTTTTATTTTTCATGGATTTAAGATTCCCAACCAGAGAGCTTCATAGGCCTATGGTTAAAATGATTTTATTTTCTCCCAGTTTGCATAGTTTGAGTCATAGGTAACAATAAATTATTACTACTTCCCCTTTTTGGGCTGTGGGGTGGCTGGCCCTTTAACTTGTAAGTAGTGCCTGTCTTGGTCTTGCTGGTAACTTCTTAACTGGAGCTATAGCTATAGCCTTCAGCACCAAATTAAAAGAGTTCCATTGCAATGTCTGCAGCACTGAAAACATACCTTGCCCCTTCTGAGAACAGGAGGGGACCGATGTCACAGTCATTGGAGTGAGTTCAAAGGACACTCATGGGTGATGTTCATGAGCTGCTGGTGAGTGACAGTGAGTTGGAACTGCTGGGCTAGGCACCACAAGGTCTGGTGTCCACTATGTTTGCCTTTTTGGTGGAGCCAATCTGCTGCTTTTGGGTCTCAATGGTATGGCTTTGGATCTTTGTGAAGGCATCCACCTCAACAGTCCCAAGACAGATGTTAGAGGAGGAGGCAGAGACATGATAGACGGCACCTGTCACTGCTGGCAGGTGTCCCAGATGTTCTTCCACAGATCTCTCTTCCCCACAGAGGGCAGCCCACAACAGTTCATTGTACCTGTCTTGTACTTTGACTTCTTGCAATTGTGACTAAAGCCCAAAGGGTATTTGTTTAGAATGTTGCCTCTGCCACAAATTCCACCCAAAGCCAGTATTGGTATTGGCTATATCCAATTTACAGGGTAAGTTAAGTTTCACCACCCCCATTACTGCTTAAACTTGTGTTATTGCTCTTTTTTCTAAAAAGCAGCCTGCTGGGAGGTGGCAGTTCTCATTTCCATGCACAACCTTTTCTTAATGGTTTTAGTATCTGAGCTAAATGTGGGATGAAGGGTTTTCAGTACACTAACAATATTATAAACTCTATTAGAAAATATTGTATTTTATCAATTCCAGCAGAGGGTACAGTTTTTGTTTTACTTAACTAAACAACATTTAAAAATTTGATAGACAGCTAGGACTTTGTAGCTTGCACACTTGTTTGCCCATCTCAGGCTCTTAAGATAAGATACCATTGTCTCTGATGCTTCTTTTAATTCCAAAAAGAGGATTGCTGGTTAACATAATTTCAATAGGGTTTACAGCCACAGGTTTTTCCAGGCAGTTGGAATCTTTGCCACCAGGCCAGGACAGATGGTTGGGCTATGCACACAGCCTTGGGGAAGCACTGCAAAATCCACCCTTGGTTCTCTCACATGAAGGTGAATGCAGGCTGATTTGATTTGCTTGAGGAGATACTAAAGAAAGCATTAACAAGTTTTAAAACAAAGTGAGAGTGACATAACTGGATATCAATTTTTGCAACAAACTTGCAATATTTGGGACTGCTGCAAACAGCAGTAGTGTTGCTTTAATCTATGATAATCTACTGTTATGCCCTCAATGGCCTCTCTTTTCTGCAGCCATAGACCTGCTTCTTTAGTGGAGGAGGGGCATCAATCTCTTGATTTCTAGGAGAGGTTCTTTTTGTGACAGATACTATTTTAAAGAAATAAATTAAAATAATAATTAAAACCATGATTAACAACACTATACCTAATATTATGCTGAAATAATTTTAGATTTTCAGAAATTTTATGTACTCTAAGTATTCACATGAACATTTTACTGGTACACCTTTGATTAACAGAGGGTTAAAGAATTTCTTTTAATTTTATAACACTTTTAAACACTTTCCATCCAACCTATAATATATCAAATGAACTCAATTATTCTATTATTTTACTTTTTCCCAAGGTGAAAGATATTTTTCAGTATTTGATTTTAAAAAGACCGGTTTAAACATTATGTTCTTTTAAAAATGATTTATTTTTCTTAAACAGCCAAGGAAATGATAAGGTTAAAGTATAAGAAACTATTTTGATAGAAGAGATTTTTTTTCTTTTGTATACTGATTAGTCAGGAGAAAGACATTTTGCAAACTCTTGCAGAAACAGACCACTGATTTGGGGAATTTTGTTATTTTAACAGAGAAAAAACAAAATTTTAACTTTACATAAGGATACTATTTGATATTACAGCTTTCAAAACTTTATAGATAGGCTCAATACATTTTACTCAACTTCAACTAAAAAATTACTTTTTAACCAGTCATTTTCTTTTAGGACAAAATTACTGTCTTTTTCTTTAATAATAAAAACAAATTCTATATACCCTACATCCATATGTTACTAAAATGATTTTGAAAACTGTCTCAAACCAAAGTTCTTGCAACATACAATTACTGTAATTATATTAACAGGTATTTTATTTTAACAGTGCAGGAAAAAATACTTTCCCCATTATTTTATGAAAACCTAAAATTCCCAATGGAATAAAAAATTATCTTCTCCCTATCAGCACTTTAATATGCAAATTGAGATGGCCTCTGACAGGTTTTCTTGTTATGCATCAATTCAGTTTCTACTTATCAATGACTTCCTGTAACTAGCCATTCGAACATCCCAGCTCAAGCAATGCTACTACAAACTTCTAACTATTCATAACCACATCGAGTATAGTTACTTCATTTCAAGACAAACTCCACCTTCACAAAACACATTTCCTTACTTAATGCTACCACAATACCTTCTACAACTTGCCATATGCACTCAAGTTTTGTCCTACATACTTCCATTCTGATTTTTTTAAATTTATCTTAGAACAAATACATCCCTTTAAAAAATTTTTATCACGCTTTAGTCAATGCTTCCATAAACATTTGACTTCTTTTTTAATTTAAAAAAATGTTTTTAAAGATACTTAGATTAGATAAATGTTACACACAAAAATATAGGGATTGCCATATGCCCCACCTACCACACCTCCCAAAACCTCCCACATAAACATCCTTCATTAGTGTGGCACATTAATTGCAATTGATAAACACATCCTGGGGCTTGCCATTAATTATGGACTATAGTTCACATTGTAGATCACACTCTCTCCCACACAGGTCTGCATGTTATATGATGATATAAAATGGCCTATATCTGTCATTGCAGTGTCACTCAGGACAATTCCCAAGTCCCCAAAAAGCCCTTGCATTACAACTGCTTTTCCCTTTCCCTGCCCCCAGAACCTCCAGTGAACACTGGCTCCACATCAATGTAATTTCTTCCATTGCTTGAATCACAATATGTCTATAGTAGAATACCAGTAAGTCCACTCTAGTCCATAGCTCTTCCCCCCATCCTGAGAGGTCTGGGATGGTGATGTCCACTCAACCTCCAATTGTGAGGGGGCTTATATCCCATAGGGAAGATGGATGGGATTACCCTGCCTGCAGATGCAGACTCTCTCCATTCCCTGGGATGGCTGTTGTCCATCATCATCTCCCCACCAGTTGTCCTGTTTGAGTCCAGTGATCTGTAGAGTAGGAGATGCTGCTACACTGAGATTCTGGGCACAGCTGGCACATGGACAGCCCAAAGATTCAAGTCTCTGGATGTACATCTACAAACTCCAGAAGCAAGTATAGGTTTGAATAGAAGGGACAGATGAGCCATGTGCAGGGAAGACATAGTTGAGTCCAACACTGTCACTCTCAGGAACACAAACTCCAAAGTAGAGTCCACTGGCAAGGCACCAAATTCTAGAGCTATCTGCCCTGACATAAGACCTGGGTGTCTCCAGAGCCCTCAGGAGTTACTATTTGGGGTGATATCCATTTTGGAATTCTATGAGATCCTACTGAGATGTGCATAAGCTTTAACTCTGGGATGACCTCCCAACTTGTTTTGAAGTCTTTTAGTCACATAAACTCATTTGTCTTTACCTTTTCTCCCTTTTACTGAAGGTCTTTTTCTAGTTGCATTGCTATTTGGTGCTTGGTAGCAATCCCTCCGTGCCAGGGAGGCTCATCCCTCTGAGTCATGTCCCATGCTGGGAGGAAGGTAAGTTTGGCTTAGAGACAGCCCACATTGGAGCAACAAGGAGGTTCTCAGGAGGAAACCCTTAGGCACCCCATACAAAAGGCTAAGATTTCATTTCAAGAGCAAAGGTTCATAAGACTAGTCATCAATATCAAGGGCCATCAGTGAATCATCCTCCTTCACCAGTCACTATCCCTGCACTTGGGGGACTGTTGCTGCTTCCTTACAAAATGTGGCAGAACTCTCCAGGATGGGAATTCAATATTCTCTCATTTATGGAGTGATTCTCCACCCACTGTGACAATGCCCCATGAGTATTTGAACATTTTTATATACCTTAAATTTATGCTCAGGTGAACTTCCTCCCATGCATCCCCCATCCCTGACATCCCACACCAATGATCCTCCCCCACCCCAGTTGTAATCCTTCTGTGATACAAAGTTTCTTCAAAGATGAAGTCATTAAAATACCTGAATATAATTAATAGGAAAATGAAATAATAATGATAAGTCTAAATGTAAGAGATAAAATACATAAAAAATTTTTAAAAACTGAAAATAAAATAAAATTTTAAAAATTGGGATATTAAAAAAATGGAAAAAAAATTAAGCTTTTTCTTTTTTTTTTTTTTTACCTTTTGCCTTTCATCACTGCAATATCTGCTGTCCAGTTTTTACTGTGGCACCTTCCCCCTCTCATTCCCCAGTGTCTCACTATTTTTCATTTGTTTTCAAAGAAGTTTTAAGTCACAGAAAAGTCACACACAGAATACAGGAGACTCTCATATACCCAACCTCTTCCTCCTTTCCTCACCCCATATTAAAACCTTGGATGGTAGCATTGTTATAACTGATATACAAATAGTGAAACATAGCTACTAAACATTGTCAATGGTTTAAAGTATGGTTTACATTTTAGACTGTACACTTTTATAAATTTTGATGATATTTACCATGTTCTGTGTCCATCACTGTATGGTACTGAAGAACATTTCCACTGACCACTAAATACCCCTTGTTTGATCTATTCTATTCCTCCCACCCCATCCCCCTGGGGCCCATGATTATGCCCTGGCTTGACTCATTGGATGACATGATTCATAGTTACATGCAACAAGAGGTCTTGAGACAGTGGTTTGTCCTTCCCTATTAGGACCCATCCTTGCTCTTGAGAGACTCCCGCCTGTCTATTTTTTGAGCAAATTGGTCCTCCCAAAGATGGGAGTCCAACTCTTTCCCACTCATTATGTGGGTCTCCACCCATTGATACAACACATTATGACAGAATAACACTCACACACTCCCTAGAAGCCTGCTCCAGCTGCTCCAGGTGCACACTGTCCCGAATCCCCGCCCTCCCCGCCCCCAACAGCTTCTTTTAATATCCATTTAAGTTTCACATCTTTCATTTCATTCCATGAAGAAAAATAAACTATTCATTTTAATTTAGGCAAGAACCATTTTTTTTTTATGAAGAGATTTGTAGTAATTTCATTAGTCAAGGCAAAATTTTTATCACTTTAAAGATTTAATATACATAATGCAAATTTATCTTATTAGAATTCAGACTTATTAATATAAGTGCTTATTTTATTTTTGGCCATTTGAATGGAGCTCTTTTAAGAATTTTCATTTATCAATGTAATATTACCATCTGGAGGTACTAAAATATACACTGGCAGTGAACAAACAGACAAACACAAAAAAAGTTAAGACACACCAACAGAAATATTAAGCTCATTTACTTGACTCCTTTGGTATGGCTATTTTTAGGATTTTCATTATTTTACATCTTTGATTTTACTGCTGTAAGAGTATTTTCTTCTGGAATCAGTGTTGCTTGTAATATACAAGATTGCTTTTGGAAACAGTTTTACTAGTAATCAGCAACGGTTAGGAATATTTGAGCATTATAAATGCAGTTAAGCTTTAATTCAGCAGTTTAGATAACAGGTATTTAACACATATATTTTGGATCACTGCTTTTTATGAGTACACTTAGACAGACTTAGGATTTACCTAAAAGCTTACTTGTAAGAGGTGAGCAATTGTAGGTTTGTTAAGTAAGATTATTAGGGACAGATGGGTGTTGAAATTTTTTATAAGATGAGAAGGATCAGAGAAATAGGATCTGAGATAATGTTTGATTTGGGAGACATCAGAGAAGGAGAAGCAGATGTGAACAGGCATAATGCTTTCTGCCTAGACCACTTTCTGAAGAGGGAGGAGTGGAGCTGGAGAAGGAGGCTGGAGAGTGAGGAGTTGGGCTTGAGAGTGGGTGGTGGGTGGGGAGAAGGGAGTGGGTTCAAGGAGAGGTGCAGGGGAATGGGAGGATGAAGTAAGTTCAGGGGGTGCTGATGAGGCATATGGTGGTGGAGGGAGGGTGTGATCAGAGGGATAGGAGTCTGAAGAAGGGTTTTCTGTGTGTGGAAGGTGAGGAGGAGCAAGGTGGGGAGGAGTGAGTGTTTGCCCTGGTACCTGTATGAGGAGGTGCAGGAGGAGCCTGGTCTGCCAGATCAAAGTCAAGATTTTCAGAGGTTGTATGGGGTGTGAGAGAGGAGAAGGAAAGTTTCTGAGAAGGTTTTTGGTGTAAAAGAAGGATCTGATAAGAGGAAGAGGATTGACAGAAGGAGGGATGATTATGAAGGAAAAAAATGCCTGAATGTAAGGAATTTCTGATCACTTGCTGGAGTACTGGATGAAATTCTCTAAGTATTGGAGAATTTGGAAATTGAAATTGCCATTCTCCAGCCATTGACTTTCATTGTCTAATTTGTATTGCAGTCACACAGAAAATTAGCTTTTTAGGTTTGATGTCTCCTTCTGGGTTCAGAGTTTTTAAGGTTATGAAGAAGACAACCCAGAGGCATGGCTTTGGGGGGGGGGGGCTGAAATTGAATTCCCCATTTTAGTTGGCATGGGTGAGACTAAGGATTTCTAGAAAGGAAAGAATAGCAGAGATTCTGAGGGAGACAGGTGTCCCCAAATCAGTCAGAAATCACCCAAGGAGGGAAGCGGCTGTGGCTCAATCAGTAGGGCTCCCGTTTACCATATGGGAGGCCCCGGGTTCGGTTCCCGGGGCCTCCTGGTGAAGGCAAGCCCACCCACACGGCGTGGTTAGCTGACCCAGCGAGCACAAGCAACAAGGGGGGGAAAAATGAATAAATAAATAAATTTTTTTTAAAAAAAAGAAATCACCCAAGGAAACAGAAGAGCATGCTTGGAGTTGAACATCTTCAGAGCCAAGGGGTCTTTTCTCATGAGGGCAGAGGCCTCCTGCCCACTGTCACCCTCAAGGATAATGAGGATCACTAATCTAGCACTAGGATTTTTTTGCAGTTGTCCTGGACAACGGAAAAAGAGATAAAGAGTAGGAGAAATCCTTGACTCACCAAGCTATGATTCAGTGTCTGGTGTTGGATGGATTCTCTCAGCAGCAGCAGGGCAGAGATTCCTCACCAATCAATCAGTCTCAACATGACCCCATCCTGGGTTTTTGGTACCAAATGTTAGAGAAAAACAGTGCTCACTGGGATGTAAAGACTGACAATTGCAAGCAGAAAGTTTATTGGGAAGCTCTCCCAATGGAAGGAGTCTGAAGAATAGATTTCAGCCTAGCCTCAGAGGGTGGTAGATATGACTTTATACAGCACATTAGTAGGCAGGGGAACTGAGTACAGCCTGGGGCCAAATGTTCAGCAGGGGAGAGGGCTAGGAGTTCTTGGAATGTGGGAGGGGTTTGTGGTGCTTGGGCCCAGAGGGGGCAATGGCCCTTATATGACCCATTTTGTTTATTCCTGGGAGCAGATGGGCTGCCTTGTAGGCTAGGCATGGCTTGCTTAATTGGTCAGGTGGGTTATTGCTGGAGGCTGCCTTTCTTTAATTTATGTCACAAGGGTATTGATTCATGGTCTTATTACCTGTTAATCATTGCAAACCTCATATGAGGGACCCTTAACACATTGAATCCAAAATTTCTGCTTAGTGGGCCCGTATCAATAAGGTCAGCCTTATCCAACTTTATATTCCCTCCACCAGTATCCCATACCCTTAGTATCCATTCCCACACACATTGCGCTGATTTCTGTCTGTATTAGTTGGAAAACTCATGCAGTTTTTCTAGAGTATAGCATACTTCCTCATAGGTCACAGTTTGTATTTCACCTTTGGGGGCTTGTTGTGATTTTAGACTAGTAATAGGCCTTGAAGACAAGAGGGGTGATGGGGGTGAGTAAGGAGAAGGATTAGAAATGTCTTGCAAGCTACTGACCTCAGGGCATTCCTTTAAATTTTCTTCTGGTGAGACAGGATTAATCTCTTCAGGCAGGGGTTGGAAGGCAGATTCCTCAGGGCAGACTGGAGGCTGGGCAGTGTATGCTGGAGTTTGGCTGGTACCTGCCTCTTGGCTGGGAGGAGGTCCAGACTCTCTGGGGCAGGCCAGAGGCTGGGTAGTGTAGGTTTCATGTTGTCTGGTACCCACCTCAGGGCTGGAAGGAGGTCTGGATTCCCTGGGGCAAGCTGGAGGCTGGGTGATACAAGGTTGACAAGGTGTGGTCTCCACAGGGCAAGTCATCACAGGTTTATCTGACAATTTCAGCAGAATTTAGGGTTCCAATGTCCCCATCAATATCATCATCATCCCATATGTCTCCATCCCAGTCTTCTGAGTTCCAATCTTTTCCAATCAATGCCTTCACTTTAACTGCAGAAACCCTTCAGGGTTGAGATTTAGTTTCCTTTGAAACTCTACTAGTTGTACAATGAGAGTCTGAGTTTGCTTCTCAGATATCTCAAGTCTGTGGCTACAGTAGACAAGATTTTCTTTCAGAGCACATATAGAAATTTTCACATCATTCATGCAGTGTTTAACTTTCAAATTTGAAGCCTTTAGCTCATCTCTTTCTTTTGTAACTATATCCAGAGTATCTAGGAGGAGCCAGCCAACATCCTTATACCTTTTGACTCTACACAACTCTGTTAAGGTGTTGAAAACTCTCACCCTGATCCTTGCTTCTGATAAGCATGGAAGTAGGGGAATCCAGTGATGATATTTTTTGTATCTCTATTGCCAACTCCCACCATGGACTGTTAGTGGCCTCTTCATTATTGGAAAGGGTGCCATTAGCACCCTTGAGTCCAATTAGAGTAGAGAACCATTTGCAAAACTCTCAGAACCACCTCAGCCATCCCATGTTTAAGACTCTGTTCCTCAAGAACCACCCCACTCTCTGTACCAAGCTGTATTAGTCAGGGTTTTCTAGGGAAACAGAATCAACAAGAAATATCTATCAATAATATGAGATATTTTAAGAGTCTTTTATGTGACCATGGGGATGCACAAGTCCAGGTTCTGCAGGCAGTCTGCAAACTAGGGGCTCTGATGAAAGTCCAATGAAGGTCCTTGAGTTTACAGGAGATGCTGGGTGTCCAAAGATGAGCTGGGAAGTTCTCTCTAAATGCTGAAATTACTTCCCCTCTTAAGGCATTCAAATGATTGGATAAAGTATCACTCATTGTTGATGGCAATCTCCGATTGAGGCAGATGTAACCAGTTATCTAAGCAGTAAGCTCACTGGTGACTAAAGTCCATAAATGTCCTTGTATTACAATTAGTCCAGTGATTGCCTGAACAAACAACTGGGCACAGTTACTTGGCCGAGTTGACACATAAGCCTAACCATCACAGGCAGAGTGACAGAGTTAAAGTAAGCATGGATTAGAATAGGAGAGAGAATTTTACACATTTACTTAGCATGGGGAAAGACCCAACTTTATAAATACTTTCATACAAAGTTCCCAGTGTTCACTCATATCAGAGACCTTATCCTGAAACCCTCAGCTTTGCACCTCCAGGAAATTGCTGGGCAGCTGCTAGGCATGGATTTGTGGGGCCCAAGGAAGCTCCAACCCAGACGAGACATGAATTGTAGCTACATTTTCATTAGCTACCTCTTGCAAGGGTTAAAATTCTGTGGACTTTTAACAGCTTCCTCCCTGAGACAGCACTGCAAATGGCCTATACTTAAATTCCTCATTCACTTCCTTTATCAGGCCCAACAAGTTGAGAGAGGCTTGGAGTAGCAGATCAGTAAGGGCAATTGGCTGCTCTGTAAATTAAGACATTAATGATCTTAGCTGCCACATCACGGGTCACCTGAGTCTCCTTCCAGTTGATGGCTTGCAGTGTGGTCCAGGGAGCTACACTGGCCTTGGCCCCTTCTGTCCTCACCTGTGGCAAGTCCCTGGAGGGCTCTGGTGGCAAGGCAGCTTGGGGCAGCTACATTTCCAGTAGCCCACTTCTCCATACTTGAAGCAGGTTCCTGCTGACCTGGAGGCAGGATTTGGGCAGTCCTGAGGTAACAGGGTGACTTTAGTGGCAGCAGCAAAAAGGTGAGCTTGTTTCTGGGCCTTTTGCTTGTCCCTCCTTACCTGTTTCTCCTCAGCAGTATGGTGAAAAACTGTGAAGACTATTTCTGAAAGAGAGTTCATGGAAATTTGGGGACCCAGGGAAGGTTTTTTGCAGCTTCCTACAGATATCTGAGGCAGATTAGCTAACAAAGTGAGTTCCTACAAGATTATGTTCTTCTCTAGAGTCAGGATCTACCCAAGGGTATATATTTATTGTCTCTACCAGCTTTCCTTGAAATAAGGTTGGGTTTCTAGTGTCTGCCTCTTAATAATTTTGCTCATTATAATTGAGCAGTTTGGTTGTGCATGTCCTCATTCCTTTGAGTAGAAATGTGACCACATGGTCTCTGGCCCTCCTTTCCTCTTACAAAGGAAGTTTAACTGGAATTCAGGGTCCCATACAGAGGCCACTTGTAACCATCCTCTAATTTGTATTGTGGCCACATGGTATGGCAGAGAAAGATTAACCTCTTCCTTTTTAGACCATCAGTAGGCAGGTTATCCCAATTCCTGAGAAGACACCCAATGGGGAAACTTCTGGAATGCTGGAGAAGCCACCAATTATCCTAGAGGAGGATAAACACATTCATCAGTCTCAGTGGCATCCCACTTCTAGACATGACTGAACAAAAATTGCTGGCTGCTCCAGCTCCCCAGGAATCAGGATCCCCGCTCACTGGGGATCCCCAGGGCTTTAAAGGTCTTGGGAGATGTCTGGGTCCTGTTCTCAGACAAAAGTTACAAGCTAGATGCCCTCCCTAGTAAAGCAAATGGCTAGGGACCCTTCATTTGGCCTACTTTTGCAGAGGTCTTAGAAAGTGGCCATGCAAGAGCTCCTTTTATGGCCACTGCCAGGGATTGAGTTTTGCAACTAAACCAGACATTAAGAAGCACAAACTTATTCTTCTGTGGTTTGCAAGCAAACCACCGTGAGGGCCCCAGATGGAATGGCAATGGATTAACAGGAATAACAAGGCCTCCCTTGGATTGAGGAAAGAACAAACCACCAGGCATGGCCAAGGGTGGGAGTTTCAGTGGCCTTGCTAATAAGACAAAACAGGGCACAGACAGGCTCTGATTAAAAGTCTAGACTCACAAGTCTTAATTGGGTATAGGAGCATTATTTACCTCTATGACTCCTGGCTGGCTCATCAAATTTGTTAGTGGAATGTTCTGGGTTTCTATATTCTTGGCTTCATTGCAAGAAAGAATTCAAAGATGCACCAGTTTAAAGAGGCCAGTAAAAAAAAAGTTTATTGAGAAACAAGAAAAAGGAAAAGAATGCACTTGAGACATGTATGCAGATGTGCTACAGGGTGAGACCTGCAATGTAGGACCCTAGGGTAGATCTTTTAAGGCCTTTCCTCTTCCCCCTTGCCCATATTAAGGGGCAATATCAGGTATTTGCTGTCCTGATTGGTTGCCTTTCTACCTTTACCTGTTACCTTTCAGAGAAACAACAGTGAAGTCTTTCTGTTTGGAGTTATCTGGGGCTTCTTTTGAGCCCAAGAGTTTTAAATGGGACCTTGTGACCAGGGTCTTGGTTGGCTTTTTGGCTATAATAGTTAAAGCTTTGTTCTCAAAGAGCTGCCTTTCTTCAGGAGGTTTCAAGGCATGGTCTTGTGGCTATATTCTGACCAGTGGCTTTCCCTCATTTCCTAAACTAACTTAACTCAACAGTATATACCTCTCAGGGTGCTAGATTGTATGTCCAAAAACCCCAGGCCATTTTCAATTGCTTGTTTTCTTACACTGCTTTAACTATCTGCAACCTTTTTTTGCCTTCACAACACATTCTGGGAAGAGCAAGAAGGAGATGTGACTCCTGGATCATGCTTTCTGGTTGCCACTGGATAGATTAGAAACAATATACATGCATTCCATAATGCCCAAAAGGTTTACTCTGCTCCATCCAAAATAGAGTCAGGAACCAAAATAAGAGCTCAGGTCCACTCCACAGTGTGCCAGGGAAGGTTGGATATGGAAGAGGTTGTTCCACCAGGTTTAAGTTGCATTTTTTGATTCAGGACTCACTCTGTTACTGCAATCATTTATGTCTTTTCTAAAGTTTGGTGGAAGATAGTTCAGCCATTTATTGCTGGTTTTCAAAGATTCTGTGGGAGAATAAACCCTGGAGTGTATTGTGCTGCCATTATGCCTGCCTAGAAGTAATCATAATAATATTAAGAGCACTATAATAATTTAAGGTTGCAAAATTTATTCCCTAGAGAAAGCACTAGCAATATAATGCAATGAAGTATGGTTTAAAAATCCAACAGAGGGAATAAAAGTTGATACTAAATATTATATTAGCCAAAAAGAAGTCAAGAGAAAAGACTCAGAATTTCAAAAATATAAGACATATAATGAAAATAACACATAAATAACTATTTCAAATATAAGTGGACTAAACACCCCAATTAAAGGTCCTGTAACTGACTCTATTAAATAGTAAGAGCCAACTATATGATGTATGTAAGATATAAATGAAGTGGGAACATGGTGGAGTAGGGAGCTCCAGGACTCAGTCCTTCCAACGAAACAATAATTAACCAGGCATGAACAACATTTTTTCAAACAACATTTTTTAAATTCAAGAGACCTGAAGAAAACCATACCCCAACAAGGAATAAGTGGAAGGAAGAGGCTGATAAGTTATGGCAAAAAAATAAAATTTGCTCTTTCCCCAAGACTGATCACTGATTAAAACTTTTGATTGGTGACTTCAGAATGTTGGAGCCCCAGCTCGTGGGGGGAGTGGTGGCATTATATCAATTTACCTCCAACAAAGCCAGTGGTAGTCATGTAGTCATTATTTCAAACCTGCTTGGACAAGGGTGGCAACTGACATTGTTTCAAACTGCCCCAGGAAGGGGCATGGTGATGGACATTTAAAGACACTGCAGTACCTCAGGGCTTCCAGGAACTTTTAGTTGAAGGACTGAATTTGGGGGAGAGACCAGGAAAACTCAGATTGGTGGTGTCATCAGAGAAATTCTTGCCACCCTTCCTGATACCCTCCAAGATATTGTTGAACCATTCTGTGCCACTTTTGTGGATCCTTGGACCTGTTTCAGCTGAGTAAAACTGACCTGAAAAAGTCGTCTCAACTGTGCCCCTCCTTTCAGAATTTGCCCTCCAGGTAATAGCTGCTTGAGAAAAATGAAAGGAGAGTATTTAGAAACTATAGAGGCAGAGTGTCTGGGGCAAAGGCCTGGTGGTGTTTTATACTATGGTTAACCCCATGCTAAATCCACTCATTTATAGTCTTAGGAACAAAGAGGTGATAAATGCTCTCATTAGAGTCATGCAGAAGAGAGAGTGCTTCAGGCAATTGAAATGACAGTGACACTGATAATTTAAACTCATTTTTCTTTCTTTCCTACTTGCTTATTTACTTGGTCTCTCCCTAAACACAGCAGCAGCCTTTAATTAGTTTGCATTTATGTTGAACCATCCTCTATTTGACCACACATGCTCTGGAATATTTCCAAGAATATTTTTTTTAGAAGTCCACATAGTAACTGGAAGATATGAAATCTTTGTTAAACCTGTGCTTCAAATGTATATGTTCTTAAGGGCAACTAATTTGGGGGAAAAAATGGTGTTGTGTTCTTCAAATTCTATCACAGAAATACTCTTGCATATTCCAGTTTCAGAAAATTTTATTATAGAGAACAGTTTCAGAAGTCATTCATTCTAAGGGAAAGAAATGGAACATAATCTTAAAGAGTACTACTTTTGACTGAAAAATCCAGCTTAGGATCTAAATCTGCCAGCTTTTTAGCTGGATATCCCTTAGTAAGTCACTGAAAATATAAATCTAGCGTCCTCAGCTGAAAAAAAAAAATAATTCTAAACCTATATAGTTACATTAAAGATTAAATCAGATCATGAATAGAAAGTATTTAATGCAGTACTAATAGATTTAGAACAAGATAATCAGAATGCTTACATGTTTTAAATGCACAATAGGTTTTGTTATGAAAATGTTCACTGGTCTTTTATAAAATTTTTTGGCTAATCTTGTTCATAAATAACCAGAGAGCCAAAAAGGAAAAAGAGAACTTCAATATTTGGTCTTAGAGCAAATTAAAATATTGTGGTAGAATTAAGTTATTTTAAAAAGTATAGGGGACTTCCGGGAAGATGGTGGACTAGTAAGACACGGGAATCTCTTCTCCAGAAAAACAGCTAGAGGACAAGCTGAAACAGTCCCAAAAAAGATCTTCTAGGGTTTAGGACAGCAGGTGAAGGCTGCACACCACCCAGAGGAGAGAGGGACAGAAGAGGGAAATCGCGACTACAGAACTATGAGTTGCAAGTAGCAGCTTCTGCTGCTGCCGGCACCCTCCCCCACACTCTTCAGAATTCTCGGGCCCCTGGGCCTGCGACCACAGACAAAGGGGGCTTCAGGGATCTGCCACTCCTGGAAAGGGGAGAGAGAGGGACACAGCCTTAGGCTGACTCAGGTTCTGACCTGAAATTTGGGCTGCGGAGCCCCCCACGGACCCTTCCACACGGCGGTTTGACCTGGAACCCTAGAAAGGACTGGAGAAATCCGACCCTCGCAACCTCCCTCTCTTATAGCCTGGACTAATTGTTGAGGACACCACGGGAGAGGGGAGAGAGAGCCTGGGGCTGACCCTGCTTTGGACTCCCAGGTTTGGTCTGCCCTGTCCCGAGAGCCCTTCCAGGCTGAGTGGGGCTGCGCCATTGTTTGCCTTGGAGCCTGCAAGGGACTAAAGATATACAAACCTCCCAATCTCCTCCTCTACTAACAGGGACTGATGGTTGGGGATTCAGAAGGGAGTGGAAATATTTCCTAGCTGGGAAAAGGGGGGAGCTACGAGAGAAGTCTGGAGAACTGTCTCAGAAAGTTTGAATCACAGGGCCCCTAGCCCCCAGACAGGAAGCTCTATCACATTGATCTGGCCTGTGTCACAACAAATACGCTCAGACCAGGCATTGAATTGAGAGCTGCCAACAAGCACCATCTCCTGGCAGACCAAGGAAGTGCACATAAGAAAATTAATAAGTAAGAGAGGCTTTTCCTGGCCTCTATAGCCTCCCTGCCCAAGGCCCTAGGAAACAACTCTACAACCAATTACAGGGTCCAGTGCCCAGTTTTGAGCAACAAGCAGAACAATCCTAACAATCAAGGTTGAGCCAAAAATCAAAGAGCAGTGGTAACTCACAGCCTCCTGCCACTAAAACCCCATAAAAGAGAAAGAGATAGAGCATCTAAGTAAAATACAACCTAACCAGATGCCTAAGCACCAGGAAAAAATTATGAGCCATAATAAGAAAATAGAAGACATGGCCCAAGAAAAGGAATACAGCAAAGTCCCAGAAGAGAGGCAGAATTTGAGAGAACTAATCAGTGAGATGAGCACACATTTCCAAAATCAAATCAATGAGATGAAAGAGAATATAGTTAAAGAGATCAATGACATCAAGAAGTCATTGCACAAACATAAAGAAGATTTTGAAATCATGAACAGAAAAGTAACGGAGTTCATGGGAATGAAAGACACAATAGGTGAAGTAAAAAATATATTTGAAGCATACAACAGCAGACTCGAAATGATAGAAGAAAGAATAAGTGATACTGAAGACAGAGCAGATAAAATTGAAGAGAGAAAAGAACAGAGAGAGAAAAGAATGGAAAAAATTTAGCAGGGGCTCAGAGAGTTGAATGACAACACAAAACGCAAGAACATACGTGTCATGGGAGTTCCAGAAGGAGAAGAGAAAGGAAAAGGGGCAGAAAGGGTATTTGAGGAAATAATAGATGAAAATTTCCCAACTCTCACGAAAGAAATGAACTTACATGTCCAAGAAGCACGCCATACCCCAATAAGAATAAATCCTAATAGACCTACGCCAAGACACATATTATTCAGAATGTCAAATGTAAAAGATAAAGAGAAAATTCTCAGAGCAGCAAGAGAGAAGAAAACGATGACGTACAAAGGACGTCCAGTAAGACTTTGTGCAGATTTCTCTTCAGAAATCATGGAGGTGAGAAGACAGTGGTATGATACAATTAGGAAACTGAAAGAGAAAAACT
>JAKSZT010053887.1:102430135-102502232 GCA_026826555.1 Tolypeutes matacus | reverse complement strand
TTTTTTTTTTTTTTTTTTTTACCAAGCAGACTTATTTTTATTGTAGCAATAGGAGAAATTGTAACATTGATATAAACCTAGAGGGTATCAAGGGGTTCTGAGAGGAGCAGAAAGGAAGTATAGGTGGAGCAGAGGGCATTTTAGGGCATTGGAATTGTCCTGCATGATATTGCAATGACAGATACAGGCCAATATACATTTTGTCAAAACCTATAAAATTGTACAGTATAAAGTGTAAACAAAAATGTAAACTATAGACCTATAGACCTTTTTTAGTAGCAATAATTCAATATTTGTTCATTCATTGTAACAAATGTAACAAATAATATCAGAAATTATTAAAAGGGAAAGTGTGATGGTTATTTGGGAATCTCCTATACTTTCAATGTAATTTTCATGTACTCTAAAACTTCTATAAAAATAAAGTTTATTGTAGGAATAAAATTATAAATTGTGGTGAAGTGGGTTTTATACCAGGTATAAAAGTGTGGTTCAAGACAAGAAAACCAATCTGTGCAGTACACCACATTAACAAATTGAAAAAGAAAAAAATACATGACCATCTCAAACAATGCAGAAAAGTCAATCGACGAAATACAAGTTTTGTTGATAAAAGCACACCAAAAGTTAGGAATAGAAGGAAACTTTCTCAGCATGACAAAGTATGCATATGAAAAACCCACAGCCAACACCGTACTCAACGGTGAAATACCGAAAGCCCTTCCGCCGCGATCAGTATCAAGACAAGGATGCCCACTCTCTCCAATATTACTCAATATTGTTCTAGAAATTCTATCTAGAGCAATTAGGCAAGAGCAAGAAACAAAGGGCACCCAAATAGGAAAGGAAGAATCAAAACTTGCAGTATTCACTGATGATTTGATCCTATGCTTACACTATCCCAAATATCCACAACAAAATTACTGGAATTAATAGACAATTTCAGCAAAGTTGTGGGATACAAACGAATATGCAAAAATCAACAGTGTTCCTATACACTACTAATGAGCATTCTGAGGAGGAACTCAGAAAAAAATTCAATCTACAATAGTGACTAATAGAATCAAGTATTTAGGAATAAACTCAACCAAGGAAATAAATGACCTGTATTCGGTAAACTATTCAACACTGCTAAATGAAAGCAAAAATGATATAAATAAATTGAGGGATAGTCCATGTTCATGGGTTGGAAGACCAAACATCAGAACAGCTTATTCAACAAATGGTCCTGGGAAAACTGGATATCCATATCTAGAAGGAGAAGCCCTACCTCAAAAGGTATGTAAGAATTATCTCAAAATGGAACAAGTAACTATAAAAATAGAACCATAAAACTCATAGAAGAAAATGTAGGAAAAGATCTTTAAAATCTTGTAGCTTCTTGAACTTCACACCCAAAACGTTAGCAATGACAGAAAGAAAGAAAGAAAAAACATAATAGGGACTGCCTCAAAATTAAACACTTTTGTATTTTACAGTTTTTTTTTTGTTTTTTTTTTACCAAAATACTCTCAAATTTTATTTATTTCAAGGCAGTTTTTTTTTTTTTTTTTTTGTTTTTTTTTTTTTGAGACTCGGCTTTTTATTTATTTATGCATGTGTATACAGTGATTTTTAAATTTTATTTATTTTTATTTTTGCAGAGGATCCCAGGACCTTTTCCTCCTCCTTTCTCCTGGTGTCACCTGTCTCCCGGCCTAACAGGAGATACAGGTTGTTGGTTTCATCATGGGTAGCAAGCTAGTAATACATTTCAGAGAGTTTTCTCTTCCCATGCTCTTTTTCGCCCATAACTGTTATCGCTGCTCTTGCGGTTATTCTCCCTCTTAACTCACTGTCTTTGGGGGAGTTAGACACCAGGAGGGGCGTTGTCTGTCATATTTCTCAGCACGTCATCAGTCTTATCATCTTCAGTGTCCAACTACTTGCTCCGCAGACCTGGCACGGCTTGGGCGGCCCTTGCTCTACCCAGTGTGGAAGAAGTAGTTGGGGTCCCGCAGGCGGCATGAGAAGCTCTGGCCCTCGTTGCCGCCATTGCCGCAGGGCTTAGCCTCTAGTCGCCGGAGGGCAGCAGCTCCGACCTGGTGGTCTCCCGGTTCTCCGTGGCGGCGCCTTCTCTTCCCGCATCCCCACCCGCGGTGCACAGAGTTGGCGGCGCTGGGGCCGGGGGCGGCCCATGGGCTGCTGCGGTGGAGCGGGCAGGAGGCCGAGAGCCCAGCCGAGAATTCTTTATCCAGCAAAACTGTCCTTCAAATATGAAGGTGAATATAAAGTATTCACAAACAAACAGAAACTAAGAGAGTTTGCAAAAAAGAATCCACCTTTGCAGGAAATATTAAAGGAAGCCTTAGAACCTGAAAGAAAAAGACAGGAGAGAGAGGCTTGGAGGAGAGTATAGAAGAAAGAAAAGCAGAAAGGATAACCAAAAGAGTAAAAAGAAAGACAAAAATAAGATGACATATGAAAACCAAAGAATAAAATGGAGGAAATAAATACTGCATTTTCAGTAATATCATTGAATGTGAATGGGTTAAATTCCCCAATCAAAAGATACAGGCTGACAGAATGGAGAAAAAAACATGAGCATCCATATGCTGCTTACTAGAAACTCACCTCAGACACAAGGATACAAGCTGGCTGAAAGTAAAAGGTTGGAAATAGATACTCCATGCGAATAGTAAACAGAAAAGAGCAGGGGTAGCTATACTAATATCAGACAAAACAGACTTCAAATGCAAAAAAGTGATAAGAGATGCTGAAGGCCATTATATATTAATAAAAGGGACGATCCTCCAGGAAGATATAACAGTCATAAATATCTACGCACCTAACCAGGGTGCCCCAAAATATATGAGACAAACTCTGGCAAAACTGAAGGGAGAAATAGACATTCCTACAATAATCGTTGGAGACTTCAACACTCCTCTCACATCATTAGGTAGAACAACTAGACAGAAGATCAACAAGGAAACAGAGAACTTGAACAATATGATAAACAGGTTAGACCTAACAGACATATACAGAGCACTGCATCCAAACTCAGCAGGTTATACATTCTTCTCAAGTGCCCATGGATCTTTCTCCAGGATAGACCACATGTTAGGTCACAATACAGCTCTCAATAAATATAAAAAGATTGAAATTATACAAAGCACCTTCTCAGACCATAATGGAATGAAACTAGAAATCAATAACAGACAGGAAAAAAAGGAAATTTGCAAATGTGTGGAGACTGAACAACACACTCCTAAGTATTCAGTGGGTCAAAGAAGAAATTGCAAGTGAAATCAGTAAAGATATTGAGACAAATGAAAATGAGAACACAACATATCAAAACTTATGGGATACAGCAAAGGCAGTCTTGAGAAGGAAATTTATAGCCCTAAATGCCTATATTAAGAAACAAGAAAGAGCTAAACTCAAATATTTAACTGAACAACTTGAGAAACTAGAAAAAGAACAGCAAACCAATCCCAAAGCCAAAAGAAGGAGAGAAATAATAAAGATTAGAACAGAAATAAATGAAAATGAGAACAAAAAAGTAATAGAGAAAATCAACAAAACCAAAAGCTGGTTCTTTGAGAAGATCAACAAAATTGACAAACCCCTCGCTAGACTAACAAAGAAAAAAAGAGAGAAGATGCAAATAAATACAATCAGAAATGAAAGGGGGGGATTACAAATGACCTCACAGAAATAAAAAGAATCATAAGAGGATATTATGAGAAACAATATGCCAACAAACTAGACAACCTGGATGAAATGGACAAATTTCTAGAAACTCATAACCAACCTACACTGACGCAACAAGAAATACAAGAACATAACAAACCAATCACAAATAAGGAGATTGAATCCGTCATCAAAAACCTCCCAGCAAAGAAAAGTCCAGGACCAGATGGCTTCACAGGTGAGTTCTACCAAGCATTTCTAAAAGAATTAACACCAATCCTGTTTAAACTCTTCCAAAAAATTGAAGAGGAGGAAAAATTACCCAACACATTTTATGAAGCCAACATCACCCTAATACCAAAGCCAGATAAAGATTCCACAAGAAAAGAAAATTACAGACCAATCTCTCTCATGAACATAGATGCAAAAATTCTCAACAAAATACTTACAAATCGAATCCAACAGCATATCAAAAGACTTATACATCACGACCAAGTGGGATTTATTCCTGGTATGCAAGACTGGTTCAACATAAGAAAATCAATCAATGTAATACACCACATTAACAAATTGAAGGGAAAAAAACCACATGATCATCTCAATAGATGCAGAAAAGGCATTCGACAAAATCCAACATCCTTTTTGGATAAAAATACTTCAAAAGATAGGAATAAAAGGAAAATTCCTCAATATGATAAAAGGCATATATGAAAAACCCACAGCCAACATCATACTCAATGGGGAAAGGTTGAAAGCTTTCCCCCTAAGATCAGGAACAAGACAAGGATGCCCACTGTCACCATTGTTATTCAACATTGTACTAGAAGTTCTAGCTAGGGCAATTAGACAAGACAAAAAAATTAAAGGCGTCCAAATAGGAAAAGAGGAAGTAAAACTCTCACTGTTTGCGGATGACATGATCCTGTATTTAGAAAATCCTGAAGTATCCACAACAAAGCTACTTGAACTAATAAATGAGTTCAGCAAAGTGGCAGGATATAAGATCAACACGCAAAAATCAGTAATGTTTTTGTTCACTAGTACTGAACAATCTGAGGAGGAAATCAGGAGGAAAATTCCATTTTCAATAGCAACAAAAAGACTCAAATACCTAGGAGTTAATTTAACCAAGGAAGTACAGGACCTATATGCAGAAAACTACAAAACAATGCTAAAAGAAAATTTAAAAGACCTAAACAAATGGAAAGACATTCCGTGTTCATGGATTGGAAGAATAAATATCGTGAAGATGTCAATCTTGCCCAAACTGATTTATAGATTCAATGCAATACCAATCAAAATCCCAACAGCTTACTTTACGGAATTAGAGAAGGCAATTACCAAATTCATCTGGAAGGGTAAGTGCACCTGAATAGCCAAAAGTATTCTAAAAAAGAAGAGCAATGTGGGAGGAATTTCACTGCCTGAACTTGAAACATATTACAAAGCTACCGTGGTCAAAACAGCATGGTACTGGCATAAAGATAGATATATCGATCAGTGGAATAGAATTGAGAATCCAGAAATAAACCCTCACCTATACAGTCAACTGGTTTTTGACAAACCTACCAAGCCCATGCTGATGGGGAAAAAACAGTCTCTTCAACAAATGGTGTTGGGAGAACTGGATATCTATAACCAAAAGAATGAAAGAGGACCCCTATCTCACCCCCTATACAAGAATCAACTCAAAATGGATCAAAGATCTAAATATAAAAGCCAGGACCATAAAACTACTGGAAGAAAATGTAGGGAAACATCTTCAAGACCTTGTAGTAGGTGGTGGTTTCTTGGACCTCACACCCAAAGCACGTGCAACAAAAGAAAAATTAGATAAATGGGACCTTCTCAAAATTAAACACTTTTGCACCTCACAGGAATTTGTCAGAAGGATGAAAAGGCAGCCACCTCAATGGGAAAAAATATTTGGAAATCACATATCTGATAAGGGTTTAATATCCAGGATATATAAAGAGATGTTACAACTCAACAATAAAAAGACAAAAATACCCAATTAAAAAATGGGCCAAAGACTTGAATAGACATTTCTCCAAAGAAGAAATACAAATGGCAAAAAAACACATGAAGAAATGCTCAACATCACTCATGACTAGGGAAATGCAAATCAAAACTACAATGAGATATCATTTCACACCTATCAGAATGGCCACTATTAAAAAGACAGAGAATTACAAGTGTTGGAGAGGATGTGGAGAGATAGGAACACTTCTTCACTGTTGGTGGGAATGCAGGATGGTACAACCACTATGGAGGACCGTTTGGCAGTTCCTAAAGAAGTTGAATATAGACTTGCCATGTGACCCTGCAATACCACTACTGGATATATACCCAGAAGAACTGAGAGCAGTGACACGAACAGACATCTGCACACCGATGTTCATAGCCACATTATTCACCATTGCCAAAAGTTGGAAACAACCCAGGTGTCCATCAACAGATGAATGGATAAACAAACTGTTGTCTATTCACATGATGGAATATTATGCAGCTGTAAGAAGAAATGAAGTCATGAAGCATATGGCAACATGGATGAACCTGGAGGACATTATGTTGAGTGAAGCAAGCCAGACACAAAAGGACAAATACTTTATGAATGCATTACTATGAACCAAATATATTTGTAATATATTGTTTGATTCACAAAAAAATAAAAAATAAAAAAATAAAAAATTTACATGTATCCATTACATTTAATTGAGAAATGTATATATTTATTCATCTGTGTTTACTTTTAGTTTTTAATTGCTTATGTTTTCAATTATTAAATGTACAAAATAAAGTTAAAAAAAAAAGTATATATTAACACCGAAGAAACTTTAGAAAATATTTTAATTTATTAAAGAAACTAGATATATCCTAATCACTTTTAAGAGTTTTATTCATGTTCTTCTAGACTAATCTTATGTATATTTATGTATATCTTCATACATATATAATTTTTGTCATTTTCTGTTTCTATATATCAACTTTTGTTTTTCATTCACTACAACCTTTGGTAATTCCTTTGTCATTTAAACTTGAGAGATGAATGTTTTCTTAGTACATAAGAGAAATCAAGAATCTCATCTTGCAATGCTTTCAGCCCTGAAGTTTTGTAAATTCATAAGGTTAAATCTTTGCATGCAATTATACCTCTTTTGTGTCTACCCGCTAACCGTTTGAAAACCCTACGATTCTGTGATCAATTAAAAAGCTTCAATAATTTCTCTTTCTTGCTTTAATTTTGGTGTGATTAAAAAATATTTCCCTTTTCCTCATTTCTATAAGTTTGCTTTTAAAATTTATAAAATTTTAGTTAAATCCTTGGTTAATTTGTTTTAAGAATTTTAATAGAGAAAACTTGCAGTGCTAGGAATTGATGAATCCAAATTTTGTGACATCCCATAAATTCTAGTCAGGTAGATTGCTAATATTTCTTTTTACAATGTCACTACATAATATGTAATTGCAGTTTTAATTTTCTCTACTATTCTATGTATAGTTAAGCAAGAATTTTTACATCATTATCTTATATTTAATTATTTTATTTAGAGGAGATATATTTCTCTTCTCACATGATTTTTATTCTTTTAATTCATATTAAGGCTTTCTTTGTAGAGTTTTTGTTTATTTTCTTAAAAGATTTTTGAAATATTAAAATAAAGGTCAATTCTGTTTTAGGATTAATATTTTAGTGTATTCTCACTATTTTATCATTCTTCATTAATTTATTAAAATAATTAAAATGTTCATTATTTTCCTCTTCATCCTGAATTTACATAAAATTTTTAACTTATATATAATATCCATATAAATTACTGTATTAAGATTTAATTTTGATGTGAACCCTTTATTGACTGTAATTTATATTTATTGAAATTCTTTCTTGCTTTGTTTACAATTAGTTAGGTCTTTGAAAGGCATTTATTTTTCAAAAATATAATTTTTAACTAACCTCTCAAATTGTATATGCCTTGTGCCTTTTCTTATGTTTATAGGTCCTTTACATATTCTGGTCTTCTTTATGGACTGTGCTGGTCTGGATTTCATTTATGTACATTTTTATGATTTAGAAAATGTATGCTGTTGGTTTGTGCTGGTAATGATTGTCAATAGATTTCTTAATTTTTCAGACAGTAATAAGTTCGGGAATTGCTTATGTTTTAATTCAATTCAGACTATCCTGTCTTCTTATAATATATTCTAGAAAGAATTTAAATATCATTAAATAAATGTAACATACATTTTGGGAAATGAGAAAACACTAGATATTTACATTTTCCCTTTATTTGACATATTTATATCAAGTGCATGTTATATTATACAAGTTGTGCTCTGAAGTATTTTTAAAACAAAATCCTTATGTTCATGGTATTATGTCAAAATTCTATGTATTATAAATGTTGAACTACTTTAAAGTGATAAATAAAATAAGACTGAATTAAAGCATGACAAAATATTTATAATAGATTTTGATTGTAAATGATTAATGTTATATAATAACAGGAGGAAATCGAGTGTGTTTACTGAGCACCTACTGAGTTCCAGGCAATATTCTGAGGTTTTAGGTAGATAATTTACTTAGTTTATCTTCACAAGATTATTCTCAGGTAGATAATTGCAATACCTAAAACTTAATTTCATGTAAAGGAAAACCTTTCACCTATCTGTTCAGATAAAGACTTCAGACTCATCCTGGCATTTTCTGTCACACACCTCACATTGAGTCCATCAGCACATTATATTGAGTCTCTGTGCAGAATATATTTGGAATGTGACTATTTTTCAACATCTCTACCACCCTGGCCAAAGGAACCATCATATCTTTCTCTAAATTACAGTCATAGCTTTCTAGATTGTCTCCCTGTATTCTGCCTTGAGTCTAACCTCAATACAGAGGCCAGAGTGATGCTGTTACAATATAGGTTGCATCATGCCACTTTTCTTCACACAGCCTAAAAGACTTCTTATCACATTAAGAGTAAAAACCAAAATTTTTACAATCGCCTACAGGCCCCACATGGTCTTGCCCTTACTTCTTATTTCTATGAACTCATCTAATATCATTGCATCTATCACACTCACTTTGGAGCAGCCACACTGACCTCCTCACTCTTCACCATACCAGTTAGTGTGATCCAGCCTGGAATATTTATGTTTCCTTTTTCCTGAAAATGCCTTTCCCCAGATAACTGCATGGGTCTTTTCTCTTCCTCTTAAGACCATACCTTACAAACTATTTAAAATTGCACCTCCTGCATCCCTCATTAATGCAGCACTTGTTTTCTTTGGCAGTTATCCCAATCTGACCTTCTATGCATTTTTCCTGTGCCTTTTGTTTCTTCTCTGTTTTCCTTCACTTTGAAAGCTCTATAAGCACGAGATTTTTGCAAATTATGGTCAGTGCTGTATCCCCAATACCTAGAAGAGTGCCTCAATAAATGTATTTGAATGATTGCATTTCACAGATGATGAAACTGTCACAGGGGTTTCATAGCTTGTTCATGGTCATGCAACAGGGTTAAGGAACAGCTCAAATTTGAACCTAAACAGAATGACTTTAGAGCTCATTGTTTTCATCAGCACTTAATTTTATAACATTTTTTCTACAAGATTATACTACTCTTCATAGTTGAAAACATATGATAGATTGTTTTAGTACATTAAAAAGTATGAACAAATGCAGGGGTTTTGAGAGGAGGAGATTGCTAGCAGAATTCACTAGAGCTTCTAATAGAAGAGAGCGTCATTTTGGGCACAGCTGCTAAATGTGCTCAAACATACATGTATAGTACTATTTTCAGAAAGATAGAACCCCTAAATGAAAGAAAGATTTATCAGGTCATGTGCTTGGTTCAGGGAGAGAATCTGTATTTGGCAGGTACAGGTTGGTTGGTATAAGCAAGGGCTTCAGAAATAGAGCAGCTCCACAAAGTGCAAAGTATTGTCCTTGGGTGTATCAGCACAGACTAAAGCTGACTAGAGTTTATGGGTGGCTCTTTTCATTGACACAATCCTGGGTCCAAGGTTTCTTTTATTAATATGTTGTTGCTCAGCTATCTCCCAAGATTTTTTCCTCTTCTGCAGTGTTGAAGCGTTTTCACGTAGGACTCTGTCCAAATTCCAGTCTGAAGGGAAAGTGAGATTTTTCACATTTGGAAAACAGTTTCAGAATTTTTGTTTTTTTGGAAGATTTTAGAAAAAATTCAATTTTTAAAATAGGTATAGGACTAAATATGTTACACCTTTCTTTTGACATGACATTTAAGGAACTGTACATTTCTTCTAAATTATCAAAGTTAACGACTTAAAATTGTTTACTATCCTTTTAATATTTTGGATGGACTAGTGATTTGGTAATTTTAATCACTTTTATTTGTAATATTTACTTTTATTATTTATATATATATATAATTTTCTCTTTTTAATGGTTGCTCTAGGGATTATTATATGCATTTTTAATTTATCATAGTTTTTCTGAAATAATAGGTCACACAAATTAAAATATGAAAAGTATTAATAGTAGAGATTCAATTCTTCTTCCCCATATGGTTATTTTTTTTCATAAATTTTATTTTTATATATGGTTTAAACCCAACAGTTCAAACTACTTTTGTTTTAGACAATGATTTTTAAAGCAATTAAAATTTTACAAATAAATCTTTACCTTCATTATTATATTTTAGCATCATTTATGTCTATATTTGTACACAACTCTCTTTCTACTATCTTATTCCTTCCTAGATAATTTTATAGCACACAACTAATGGCAAAAAAAAATATTTTTCTCTATGTGTGTTATTTTCTGAAAAAGTCTTTATATATTCTTTATTTGAAATTTGTTCTCATTGGGTATTAACTTCCAGAATGTATTTTTAGCTTTCAGTACTTAAAATATATCTTTCCATTATCTTCTGGATTTTATCATTATCAACAGCAAGTCTCTTATAATAATCATGTGTTTTTTTCAGTATGTGATATGTATTTTCCTCTGACTTCCTTAGTAATTGTATACTTATAATTGTTTTTCAGCAGTGAATCTAATGAATCTCAAAGTGTTTTATGGTCAGTTGATTTGCTTTTTATAGTTACCCTTCCTGGGGTATCCCTGACATCTGTGGCCCTATGATTTGATCTCTTTCCTTATTTTTGGAAATATCTTGGCTATTATCTCCTTAAATATTTCTTCTTGTCCAATACCTCTCTATTCTTTTTGTTGAACTCTAACTACATATATATTAAACTGTGATATTGTTCCACAGCTCTTGGATAAGTTTTCTCAGTCTGGTTTTCTTTGAATTTCTTTCTGTTTAAATGATAAATATTGGCTTATCTTCAAGTTCAATCATTCTTTACTCAGCTGTACTGACTCTACTGATGAACCTGTTGAAGGAATTCTTTGTTTCTGATATTGTGCTTGTATTATGTTTGCTATTTAAAATTTTATTTCTAGCCTTTCATTAGGCACTACCTTATAGTATCTGTCTCTCTGACGAAATTGCCCATATAGCTACACATGTTGTTTATCCTCTCAATTAAATATTTTAATCAAACAATTGTCAATGCTCTTTAGTCAAAGACCACTAGGAACTAGGAACTCTTGTGTTTCAATAAGTTGGCTTTATTAATCAATGCAGTGAGGAAGAACACATGCCAGGAGGAAATGTGCAGTTACTAAGTAAGAAAGTGTTAGAAAAAATCCTATGATAGCATTTAGGCTTTGTTTGGATAATTAGGGTGAGGATATAAGGAAGCAAGGTCTGTTACAGATTGGCTCCTCTCAGAAAGTAGGAGAAATTCTATGATTAGGCATCTCAATATATCTTATCATTGGTAAGACTAAAGTAAGAATAAAGCTGTATTGACAAAGTAATAGCAGACCGTCATTTGGTAAGAGAGGTGAATGTCTGATATTTTGTGAGTTGTATGATGTTCTTGCCTGGCCCCCGTCTTTCTCAAGAACACTTGGTAGAGACTTCCAGGGAAGACATTAAATGGGAAGATAAACCCATTCAATCTAAGATTCAAATTTTTTTCCTATTGACACTCTAGCCCACACATGGCATTAACATTTCATTATAATTTTGCTTTCTTCCTACCTGCTTGTATTACGGCCACCTCTTTCTTCCACTTTCTGACAAAGTTGAAATGGTTCATTTATCATATCTCCATTTGTTGGGCCAGATCTCTCTTTGCAATTCAAATTACTTGGATGTTTGCAAACTCAACTTTGTGGTGAGCTCAAGAAAGGTTTTTTTTCTGGCTGTTTAAAAATTGTTAGAGTCAAAGCATTTTTTAATGTAGATTTCTACATTCTAAGTAGCAGTGGAACTTTTATATACCCTTTTAAATTTTATCTAGTGTGGTTGCTTCAAATATTTTCTTTCTGGATAGCTCCATAATTTCCTCCATAATATGTATCAGGGGTTATAGTTCTGTACCTTGAAAATGTAATGAAATCTCAGAATCATTATAAGTATGACTGATTTCATCCACTTTGCTTTTCCAAATGTTCTCTTTCTTCACCCTCTTCCTCCTTTTCCTTCTCCTCCTTTTCTTCTTTTCATCTCTTCCCCTTCCTCTCATCCTCTTCTTCATCCTCCCTCTCCTCCATCTTTTTCTATTTTTACTTTCTTCATCTATTTATATTGCCTTTCTTTTATTGATCACCCAAGATAATGATTACTTCATAAGTTATGGTCAGGAGGCCTGATAATCAGTTGGCAAAGGACAGAGTTGGGAGTTTTGAGCTGGAGCCTGGGAAATTAACACACAGAAGAACACAGAGGAATAGAGACAGCTCTTTAGACACAGCACAAGCCCCAGGGAAAGAGACAGAGCCATTTGCCTGATAGTCTAAAGCTGGCCTTGTGGAGAGAGCATAGCAGCTGAGCCCGGAGAGAAATTGAGCCCAAGGAATAGAGGAACCCAAGAAGTCTGAACTCTTGGCAGACATTGGCAGCCATCTTGCCCCAACATGTGGCAATAGACTTTGGTGAGGGAAGTATCTTATGCTTTATGGCCTGGTAACTGTAAGCTATTACGACAAATAAATACACTTTATAAAAGTCAACAGATTTCTGGTATTTTGCATCACACCTCTTTAACTGACTAACACAGAATTTGGTACGAGGAGTAGGGTAGTGCTTTTGCTAGTACCAAAATGCTGGAACAGTTTTATAAATGGGTAAGGGGTATTTTTTGGAGGATTTGTGTGATGCTTGGTAGAAAAGACCTACAGTGCCTTGAAGAGAATGTTGATAGTAATATGGACTCTAAAGAGACTTTTTATGAGGACTTAGAAATAAATGATGAAACTGTTATTGGAAACTGGAGGAAAGGCAGTCCATGTTTTAAAGTCAGAGAGAACTTAGCAAGCTTAACTCCTGGTTTTTTGTGGAAGGCAGAATTTGAAAATGGTGAGCCTGGGCATTTAGCTGAAGAGAACTTTCCAAAGTAAACTTGGAGAACGTGACTTGGAATCTCCTTGCTGCTTATAGCAAAATGCTAGATGAGAGAGATAAGCTGAGGACTGAACTGTTGGGCACAAAGAAAACAGAAACTGATTCTGGAAATTCCAAGCCTCTGAAAATCAAGCACCCAGATTATAGTGTCCCATTTGGGGGCTTAACTAAACTTGGAACTTGTAAATCAGGATTGAAGATGAAGTTATCCTGGAAAGACTTGTGGAAAGTCTTACTGTCTGATGGCTTGGACCCTTGGCTTCCTTATGCTAAACCAACAAACTTTTTGAGAGTGCTGTATGAACAAAACCTCTGTCAGCTTGGACTAAAAAGGACATTGACAGGAGAGATTAACAGGCAAACAGCTTTCAGAGGAAAACCATGGAAGCTGAGATCTGGAATTAAGACATCTCCTTGGACCAAGAGAGAAACCCCACACATGTGTACAGAGAGGGTGAGTTTTCCCTAGCAGTTGAAGAGGGTGGATGTTCCCATCTGATGTTCAGGGAGATTTTTGCCACCCCAGGGTATAGAGAGGGTAGAGCACATTCCTCAAGAATTACGGCAGTTAAGGTCACCACCCCATAAGTCTGAGAGGGGTGTGCCTGTCCCCCACGGATTTGGGAAGGCCAGGTGGTGAACCCATTGCTCTGAGAGGGTTGAGCCTGTATGCCAAAGGTTAGGGGGAATGTTTCCTCCATGTCACTGTACTAGGGTTTTAAGACTCGAACCTGAAGATTGGGTAAAGTGTGGCAATCACCCCAACATTCTTGGAGGGTGAAGTCTGGAGCTTGGTCACCACCCAGATGCTTGATGAGGGTGGAACCAAGAAAACAGCCATTGGGCAAGGCTGTGGAAAGGGTGGGTTCCCATCAATCCCCAGGAAGAAGAAACCATCATCTTAAGAATGACTCTCAGACTTTGACATCTAATGAGGTATATCCTGCAGGCTTACAGAACTGCAGAGGACCCATGACTCATGTTTCCTTCCCAATTTCTCCTTATGATAATGAAAATGTTTATATTTTGTCTGTCCATTTGTGTACTGGAAGCAGATACATAGTTTTGTAAGTTTCAGAGGTCTCCAGCAGATGGGACTTTGCCCCAAAACAAACTATTTCTTTAAACTGATATGATTCGGTACTTAGTATTGTTACTGATTTAAGGTTTTTTGAATATTGTAACATCTTTTGGGAATTCAGAGGGTGGAGTGTAGCAGTTTGGCATTGTGTATGAATTCCAAAAATAGTATTGGATTATGTTTGTAAACTGGTCTGTCAGAGGTATCACTTAATTGATGAACTTATGATTAGGACTTTGAGCCACATCAGTAGGGCATTGAGTCCCCACACCCTTGGTAGATGGGGACTCACAGAGAAAATACATGGCAAAAGACAGAGTTGGGAGTTTTGAGCTGGGCCCTGGGAAGTGAACACACTGGAGAAAAACACAGAGGAATATAGATGGCTCCTTAGACACGACAGAAGCCCCAGGGAGAAAGACAGAGCCATTTACCTGATAGTCTACAGCTGGCCTTGTGGAGAGTACACAGCAACTGAGCCTGGAGAGAAACAGATCCCTGGGAAGAGAGGAACCCAAGAAGCCTGAACTCTTGGCAGACATCAGCAGCCATCTTGCCCCAACATATGGCAATAGACTTTGGTGAGGGAAGTAACTTATGCTTTGTGGCCTGGTAACTGTAAGCTATTACCCCAAATAAATACCCTTTATAAAAGCCAACAGATTTTTGGTATTTTGCAGCAGCACCCCTTTGGATGACTAATACATTCTTTAAAACTAAAAATATATATTTAAAAAAAAAGACATAAAAAAAGAATCACTGTCATGTTCTCTTAATACATTTTTAATCTTTTCAATATGTGCTAATATCAATTTGGTCATCATGCTTAGTATAACTTTTCTTTTGTCATCCACCCCCCAAAATATACATATGAAACTTACATAACATTTTTAAAAATTTTACTAATTTGGGGTATGAAAATGTAGAATATGATCACTAAACCCAGCTTTATAGCTATTTCAATCATGATATGGATCATGGGATTTAGCCAGGTGGAATGTTTGCATATCACAAAACAAATATGTTACATGTAGCTAAGGGATGAAATACCTGCCTGAAGGCTCTGATTTCATGCATTTTTAAAGGTTTGGTTTTAATATTGAGTGTCAGTATTTATTAATTTGAAATATATATAATTACATTTGATGGTTAAACTACAATTCTTTGAGTCTTCTCAATTGTGTGAGTCTCCTCAATATTCAAAAATTGAACTATTTAAAGGAAATTCTTTCTATACTCATTGCTTTATTTATTTAATTAGCCTGCCTGGCTGCCATAATTCTGTCTGCTTGGACATTGAAATGTATTGGCTTTTTTTTTTTTTCCAAAGATGTATTTATTTACTTTTATCCATTTTTAGCCGCCCCCCACCCCCATTTTTGCTGTTTTCGTGTACATTTGCTGGGCAATTCTCTGTGCCTCTTTCCTGCCCTTTATTCTCATCCTTCTCCTCCTATCTTCACCAGGATTCAAACCTGGGAATCTCTGATGTGGGAGAGAGGTGTCCTACCACCTGTGCCACTTTAGTTCCTGGTTTTTTGGTGCATCTCATCTTGGTTCTTCCCTGTGTCACTCTCCTGTTATGTCATCATCTTGCTGCGTGGCTTGGCAGGGGCCTGACGGGCTCACCCACTTGGGGCGTGGGGGTGCTGCCTTCTATATTTTTCTTTATTTTTACCTGGAGGTCCTGGGCATTGAACCCAGGTCCCTCCATATGGGAGACGGAGACCCAACCATTTGAGCCACATCTGCCCTCTGTATTGTCTTTTTAAAGAGGAGTAAAGTTTGGGGAGTGGGCCTAACATCATACATAGATTTTAAGCATGGAGCTGAGCCATGAAATCATATTTTCAAATTTCAAATTCTATTTAATTTTTCTGTCCCCA
This sequence comes from Tolypeutes matacus, assembly GCA_026826555.1. Lineage (NCBI taxonomy): Eukaryota > Metazoa > Chordata > Mammalia > Cingulata > Chlamyphoridae > Tolypeutes > Tolypeutes matacus. Next base: position 102,486,129 of record JAKSZT010053887.1, on the reverse strand, counting down.
TTGTGTACTTATGTACATTATTGAACTGATGACAAGAAATATATCAGGACTAATACTTTTCATATGAGTCATGATCTTTATAAGGAATAATAAGTTGGTATCATCATATTCATGAAATTAAGTATTTTATTCCCTTCAATTTTATTTTTACCCCATCTATCTAAACACTTTTGTCTCACCCTCTGTTCAGTTATTTATTTCCACCCCTCCCTCCACTTTTTAGTGAGAACTGCCAAGACCAAACTATTTCCAGTTGTTTCATCATGCCCTTGCCCCCAAATCTTAGATCCTGTAGGCTGTGTTTCATTTCCATTTTTTATAATATTACTTTTCACATTAAATATGACATATCAGTTACTTCTGTATATTTCTCTGTATCTCCCAGGGTAAAATATAGGGCCCGAGGGGACAAAGATCTTTTATTCTTTGCTGTACTATTTAGACAGAATCTAGTACAATGTAGATATTCAATAAAATATTTACTGCATAAATGAATAAAGTCAAGTTGCATAATGAATAAAATACATCAAGTGTCTTATTAATCCAGCAATTAAACACGTCCCACAAATTTCTAATCTCTGAATTATATATTTTATTATTTCAAATTTCTGTATCAACACTTGAAACTTTCTTTTCCAGCATCTATGATTCATTTATGTTATTAAAATTAATCCATGAGTTTTAATAAGTTTTCAAAGTTTAGCTTAAAGGATCTACATTATCTAACAAAAATACAAAATAATTAAATAATATTCAAAATATTAAAACTGTAAGACTTTTCAACTTGAAAATAAATAAGTATAATTAAAACCATAACCTTAAGTTATTCTTGGTCAAATAGGAATTACATATTTATCTCTAGAATATTTATGTAATGGATGTCAATATAAATAAGGTTTAGTAGTACAGGTAAGATAAAGTGGCACCCAGATAAATAAAGGAAATATTAAATTCCTCTATTATTATACAGGGATTTATTAACAAAAATGAAAAATAGTATTTTCTAGGCTTAGAGTAAAACCAGTGAATTCAACCTAAATAAGTAGGAAAAAGTAAAATAATAATTCTATCAGTGTGCCAAAGTAAAATAATAATTCTATCAAAGTACCAGAAATCTGTCGGCTTTTATAAAGGGTATTTATTTGGAGTTAAAGCTGACATTTACAAGGCCATAAAGAGTGCAGTTCAAGGTTTCTTTCTTTCTCCCCAAGGTTAGTTGCCGTGTGTTGAAGCAAGATGGTTGCTGATCTATGCCTGGTCTCTCCTTTCCCTCCCCGCTTCCAGTCATCTCTCTTGGTTAAGGCTCCTCTCTGGGGGCTTCCTAAATCTCAGCTGCAGGCCAGCATAGGTTTTGTCTTTCAGGGCTTCCTCTCTCTCCTAGCATAGGGCTCGCTTCTTTATGGGCTTTCTATATCAGTCTTGACTCTCTTCCCAACAGTCTCTGTAAGCTATCAGGAAAAGGCTCATCTCTCCCCAGAGCAGCAGGATCAAAAAGGACAAAGTTATCTCCTTTTCTGTGTGTCTTCTTGAGTGAGTCTTTGTTTATATCAGCCCACCAAGGGGTGGGGACTCATCCTGAGCCACGCCCTACTGGCATGGTCAAATGAAAAGCCCTAAATTGATTTTATCATGTAAAGGTAAATTTTATTAATTTAATATAATCATGGGGTATCACACCTGGAAGTATAGATTAGGTTACAAATATAAGCTTTCTCTTTTGGGGACTTACAAACATAATCTCAAGCTGTCACAACAATGCATTTAAAACCAGTAACCTTAAATAACATTTCTCCAAAAGAAAAGAAAGATAAAGAGCCATTTTTTAATAAGACAAAAATATCTGAGAATAATCCATGAAAGGAAAAAGGAGAGTGATAACAAATATAGGGAAAAATATAATGAGATAAAGGATCAAACTATATTGTCATTTAAATCAGAAGAAATTGAAAATCTTTGATCTTCTGCCTTGACAATGTAAATGGTACAAGATTTCCCTTATCATAAACAACTCTAAACCTAAACAAAATGCAGATGAAAAATATTTTCAGGCATTTAAAACAGACATATCAGGTCAGTTATCCATGAGATAATGGAAATATATGAGAAGGGACTCATGTTTACCCTGACTTTATGTACTGATTGTTGACTTGGAGATTCAGAGAATAAGCAGATTAGAAAGGTCCTGCACAGCTAAGGAGGCAGGGATTGGAGTTTCCCCATTTGAAGAACTTGGAAAATAAAAAAACAGTGTTTTAAAAAGAAGTGCCCCAAATGTCAGATCTGGGATTCTCTGTAGGTCCTTAGATAACAACTGAGCTGTACTTGTATAGATGGATAATCAACAAGCCTCACCAGGAGATGCTTTTCCAGGGCTGAGAGCTGTACCTAAATGCCAAGGTAAAGGAAAAGCTGGGAGAAGCTGGATTCATGGCCCAGTCAGTATGACAAATATCTTTGATTAACTCAGGCATGAAGTTATGAACAAAAAGAAAAACAATAAATAAGCCACACAGTAAAAGTAAGAACAATGCCATGTGATAATTATATGCCCTAAGACTGAGGACAAATTTAAAAATCTTCCTTAACAAAGAATAATATAAAGCCTATGAGGTTAAAAGGCATTGTCACTAATTTATTGCCTGCTAGAACAAAACTCAGTGCTCATTATTAAAAGACAACATAATCCAGACTGCAAACAAGCTATCATTCACAAAGTACAGTAGATTATAAAAAATTACCAAACAAGAAAATGTGAAACATATTAATGAAAAAAGACATTTTGATAGAAACAGATTTCATGATGAACCCAAAGTTTGAAATAGCAGCCAATGACATTAAAATAGCTTGAAGCATATGTTTAATGACTTAAAAAAAGATTATCCTAATGAGGAAATATATGAGAATTCATATCAGAAAAAAAATGCTGACTAAAATAATGAAATAAATAGAAATTCTATAAAGGAAATGTAAAATAAATTTGATGAAAAATTTGACAGAGGGATTCAAAAGCAGAATGGAGGCTATGGAAGAGAGCAGCAGTAAACTTAGAACCAGATCAGTCAACGTTTTTCAAACTGAGGAGCTAAGAGAAAAGCAAAACAACAACCTGTTTACACAAAGAAAAACCGAGCCTAAGAAGATTTTAAAAAATGAATGTATTGAAAGTGGGTGGAATTTTATAAAAATTGGAGGAAAACATAAACATATAGATGTGAGAAATTCTAAATATTCAAAGCAAGAAAAATCTAATAAGCAAACTCCATAGAGAGAGAGAGAGAGAGAGAGAGAGAGAGAGAGAGGAGCACATCATAATCAAGCTACAGAAAATGAGGTGGAGCCAGTGGCCACTTGACACTTTTGGAGTAGGGAGGGGATGAGCAGTTGAAATACAGGGGCTTCTTTGGGATTTGGAGGTTGTCCTGAGTACTGTTGTGGCAACGGATGTAGGCCATTTTAAATCAGCACACACCACTCAGAAATGAGTGGGAGAGAGTGTGTTTTACAGTGTGAACTGTGGTCTATGGTTGGTGGCAAGGCTCCAGGATGTGTAAGTTCATTGAGGGTGGTGGGCCACACTTGTGGGAGATGTTTGTGTGGGATGTGGTGGGAGGTGTGGGAGGTGGGCAACATGGGAATCCCAGTGGGTTCCGTGTAATATTTTGGGTAATCTAAGCACCTCTTAAAATATATGTGTGTGTATATATATATATATATATATATCACATTTTTGTAAGCAAATACACATATATGCATATATATTTATATATCATTTTGCAAATGTTTGTATGTATTGTGAGAATTTTGATTTTTACCCACAATAAAAATAAATTAAAAAAAAAAAAAAAAAAAACAATTCAAAGCAGCCAGGAAAAGACAGGGAGAAAACACGACAGAGTGGGTGATCAGGGAACTTTGGGAGAGTAGGGAGCAGGGAACATAAATTATGGCTGTTTTACTATCAGAAACAGTAACACTAGAATAAATAAAATTCCACAAAGTATGAAAAGGCAAAAAGAAAAATAATTCTATATTTAATGAAAATATTTGTGAAACTTGAAATGTATATGCAAGATAAATGAAAACTCAGAAATTTTTGTTGTCAAAAGTCCTGTGATACAAAAAAAGGTAACAGTTCTCCAGCCTGAAGAAAATGATATCAAAGGAAAAACTGAATGTGCAAAGGAAATGAAGAGTGCAAAGCATGTGAAATATATGAAATTTCTGTAAAAGACAATGGTGTACAACAAAAATGATTGCATCATATTTTCATGTTTGTAATATATTTAGATAAAATATATGGAAGCAATGTGGCAGAAATGACTGGGACAAATTAAATTAGAAAAATTTGGGGTCTTACATTTTATAAAAACGGGTATAATTATGTTCTTTCCTTTTTATTAGAAAAGTAGACTTACAGAAAAAAAAAACATGAAAAAAGTACAGAGATCCCACATAACCCCTGGCAAACAAAGTTTCCCTATTATTCACAAATTACATCAGAGTGATGCTTCAGTTGCAATTGTTGAAATAATATAATTATGAATAGACTATTAAATGTAAGCCCTAGGAGCGGAGGTGGTAGTCTCGCGGATGCTGTGAGTTTACTCGCCATGGGGCAGCGGCGCTGGCGGTGGCACAGCGCACAGCTTACAGGTCACACCGCGCCTTACAGCTGCCGCAGCGACTGCAACCGCGGAAATAGCCCCGCGGTCACAGCCCCTGAGCTGGCGCAGCCACCCTCAGTATCCTCTGCTCTTCCTCCCTTCACCTTCACCATGGTTGATCAGCTGACCGAAGAGTAGATTGCTGAATTCAGGGAGGCTTTCTCCCTATTTGATAAAGGTGGTGATGGCATCATCACAACAAAGGAACTTGGAACAGCCATGAGGTCACTGTGTCAGAAGCCAACAGAAGTCGAATTACAGGAGATAATCAACGAAATGGATGCAGATGGTAATGGCACCTTTGACTTTCCATAATTTTTGACCATGATGTCTAGAAAAATGAAAGGCACAGATAGTGAAGAAGAAATCCAGGGGGCATTCTGAGTCTTTGACAAGAATGGCAATGGTTACGTCAGTGTGGCAGAGCTGTGTCACATCATGACAAACTTAGGAGAAAAATTAACAGATGAAGAAGCAGATGAAATGATCAGAGAAGCAGATATTGATGGGGATGGACAAGTCAACCAGGAAGAATTCGTACAGATGACAACTGAAAAATGAAGAACTTCTTTCAACTCCTTTTTCCACCTTCAAGAGGAATCAAAATGAATCTTTTACATACCTCTTGCAACACAACAACAACAAAAACGGTTCATTTACCCATTCTGTTTCTGTATAGCAAAACAATGTAAAAAGTACCTTCTGGGGAACAGATTTGGCTCAAGCTGTTGAGCACCTGCTTCCCACATGGGAGATCTGAGTTAGATCTGGTGTTTCCTAAAATCAACAACAACAAAAAACAAACACAAGCAGACAAACAAACAAAAAAAAACCCAACTCAGGGGAGCTGATGTAGCACAGTGGTTGAGCACCAGCTTCCCACATAGGACGTCTTGGGTTCAATTCCCTGTCTGGTACCTAAAAAATTAAAAAGTATCTTCTGTCCACATACACACAAAGCCTGCATGTATTACTTGGTAGTTCTGTCCCTTAAAGATCAAGCAACACAGCGGTTTTACAGTGTAAGTACTTGTACTACCTTAATGATAAGAAGAACTTAGTGGACTTCTTAAAATTCCATTTGCTAATGATCAATACAGTGTTTGGGCTGGCCAGTTTCACATACAGCTAGACGATTGAGCACAGGCATTATATTAAAAGCGAAAAATGAAAAAAATTCAAAACCTATACAAATGGGTTCTATTCAAATTGTTAGCATATATTGTCATAGCTGGTTTACTGAAAACAATTTTTAAAATTGGTTTACCTCAAGATGATGTACAGAAAAATGGATGAAGGATAAAGTGTTGCCACTTAGTCCCACTGATAGGACAGTCATCTTGTACTTCTGTGTGCTCCAACCCGTGATTACAGTGACACAGCCCTAGGATTTACCTGTGTGCATGGGGTTCCCACCGTCTGCTTTGTACTAGAGAAAAACAGGTGTCAGGCTGTCACTGTTCACACATTTTTAAAAAGAAACTTTTACCAAGGGATCATCTTTGGACTTTGTCTTTAAAACCTCCTGAAACATGACTTGGGGTCGGCAGAATAAACTGTGGACTTGAGCACAACTAACATTTCTGTTCAAGAAATTACAATTTCCATCCAATCCAAGCTGTAAATGCTAGTTTTTTTCTCCCAATAAAAAGAACATTAACTTAAAAAGTCATAATTCACATTAGAGTACATTGTTTTGCTGTACAGTTCCATTTTTTAAAGTTTTATTCTGTAACATCTATACAAGCTTAAATTTTCAATTGTACCACTTACAAATATACAATTCAGTCTTGTTGACAATATTCACAATGTTGTGCTACCATCACCATCATTCATTTCCAAAATTTTTCCATCACCCCAAAGAAATTCTGTAACCAATTAAGCATCAACTCCCAATTCCCAACACAAACTTGTTAACCTGTATTCTAGTTTCTTAATCTATAGATTTACATAGCCTAATTATTTCATGTCAGTAAGATCATACAATATTTATCCTTTTAAGTCTTGTTTATTTCACTCAACATGATGTTTTCAAGTTCATGCATGCTATAGCATGTCAGAACTTAATCCTTGTTTTCAGCTGAATAATATTCCTTTGCATAAATATACCACATCTTAGAAAACTCTCTTACATACTGTATATTTTAATGTTTTTATGTTTTCACTATAAGACTTCATTGTTGAGCTGTTTCTTAAGTTTGTTCTAGCTAGAGATATATCAGATAAAACATTGAGAGGTAAAAGCTAACAAAAATAAGCAAACAAAAGGAAAAATGAAATCTTTTCACTGTCTTTGAAAATTGGCTTTGAGGTGGCTGGTGCTGTCCAGCCATCTCAAAGCCAAGTGTGGACTCCTTAAAGTTCCCTTTGCTGATGATTAATACATTGTTTGGGCTGGACAGTTTTTCATGCATGCATTGGATGTATTGTCTTGGGCTTTTGGCCTAATCTTGGAAATGCTCCTGTTTTTGGTAATTGGAATGCCTCCTCTATTCCTATGAAATAGACTTTCCCTCCATTCCGGGTTTTTTTTTTTCAAGTGTTAAAGCCAGGAATCTTCTGCCCCAGGTTGCACTAAATGATTGTTTCTTACACTGCTTTAACTATCTGCAAGCTGGTTCTGCCTGTGGAGGAAATCACCTGAAGTAAAAAACAGGAATGAGTTTCATAGGTCAGTCTTTCAGGCTACCATGGGATAGACTGGAACAAATATACATACACCCCAGTATGCACAAAGAGGTTACTCCTTCCAAGACAGAACCAGGGACCAACAATGAGAACACAGGTTGGCTAGGGACTGTGTCAAGTAGGAGTTTAGGGAGATGACAGTGTGTGCTACCAGTTTAAAGTTGTATTTTCTTGATTCAGTACTCACAAAAGGATTGTTAGTACAATCCTTTAACTGTTTTCTGTACTCTTGAGGAAGATGACTTGGCCAGTTTTTGCAAATTTTTCAAAGATTCTGTGGGTGTACATATCCCTGGGGTGTCTTATGCTGCCATTTTGGTGCCTAAAGTAGTCATAGTAATAGTAAGTGCACTAAAATAATGTAAGGATGCAAAATTTACCTCCTAGAGATATCACTTGCAATATAATCAAATAAGGTAATACAACAGAGAAAATAAAATTTAATTTTAAATATTGTAATAACCAAAAAGAAGCCGAGATAGAAGAATGTTTAAAAAATAAATGACATAATTGAAAATAGCACTTAAATTATTATTTTAAATGTATGTGAACTAAACTCTCCAATTAAAAGGACAATAAGTGACTCAATTAAAAAGTAAGTCCCAACTTTATGATATCTATATGAAATAAGAAAATAATAAAAGATTGTACAGAAAACAGCCAGGGGCCTCTGTCTCAACCCCACCCCCACCAGGGGAGAAAGTGAGGCTCATTTAATACACAGTAACTCCACAGGGTTTGCTGAAATGCAGCTCCTCCCCAAGAAAAGGGGCAGGCACCGCCAGGCACAGACTGTGGCTTTTGCATAGCACATTCAGAGTGCTGGGTTCCAGCTTCACTCAGGACAGAAAGCAGCCATCAGTCTCTGTTTAAGCTCCACTCAGTGCAGGAGAGCAAGAGGGGCAGATTTATAGACACAGTAACTTCTCGATGTGGTAAGGAAAAGTTTACTGGGAGGAGGCTCTTTCCCAAGAAAGGAAGAGGTCATAAAACAAAGCAGTTACAGCTTTTGAATAGAGATTTCAGATCCCTAAGTCTGGGATCTGAGCATTAGTTTCAACCTACCCAGGCCAAAAGAAGCTAGCAGGCTGTGCTGCAAACATACCATGATAAGGGTGGAGTGAGTTAAAAATAAAGACACAGCACCACCTGTGACAGTTTGAGATTGTTTGTGAATCCCAAAAAGATAAAGATTATGCTAATAAACTAATCTATTCCTCTGTGTGTGACACCCTTTGATTATATTAAATTCAGGAAGGGGCCTCTGATTAAGTTTTACTTAATAAAACCAATTTAGGGCTTTTGATTAGACCACATCAGTAAGGCATGACTCAGTTTGAGTCACCACCCCCTTGGGGGGCTTATGTAAATGCACACTCACTCAAGAAGACACACAGAACTTTATCATTTTTGATCCTGTCAAGTGACAGAAAGAAGACTCAAACAGCTAAAGCCCTGGGACAGATGGACCATTGGCCTGATAGCTTACAGCTGACCTTGGAAAGAGACCTGAGGATGATATAGAAGGCTCAGAAAGAAATGAGCCCTATGCCAGGAGAGAGAGAAAGTCCTGAGAGTCAAGCCCTATGCCAGCCTGCAACTGCAAGAGGAAGACCAGAAAGGAGAAGCCTGAACCCTCATTGAGATGAGCAACCATCTTTTTTCAACATGTGGCAACTGAATTTGGTGAGAAGACAACTTTGAGTTGGATTCTTTAAGGCCTTGTAACTGCAAGCTTTTACCATAAATATATACCCTTTATAAAGCCCAACAGATTTCTGGTATTTTGCATCAGCACACTTTAGCAGACTAATACAGAATTTGGTACTGGGAATGGGGTACAGTCTGAGGCAATTACCAAAAATGCTGGAATGGTTTTATAAATGGGTAAGTGAAATATTTTGGAGGAATTGTGAGATGATTAATGAAAAGGGCCTAGATTGCTTTGAAGAGACTGTTGGTAGGAATATGGATCCTAAAGTTATTTCTGATAAGGCCTTAGAAGGAAATGATTAAACTAATATTGAAAACTGGAGGAAGGTGATCTGTGTTTTAAAGTTGCAGAGAACTTAGCAAGATTGATTCCTGATGTTATATGAAAGGCAGAATTTGAAAATGATGAGGTTGGACATTTGAATTTACAAAGCAAATTCAGAGCACTCAGCCTGCCTTCTCCTTGCAGCTTATAGAAAAATGTGAGAGGAAAGAGATAAGCTGATAACTGAATTGTTGAATACAAAGAAATCAGAGACTGATTCCAGAAATTCCAAACCTTTGGAAATCAAGCCCCCAGACAATAAGGCCCGGTTTGAAGAATTAACTAAACTTGGAAGTTGTAAGTCAGAATTGAAAATGCAGTTATCTAGGATAGACTTGTGGAAAGTCTTACTGTCTGATGACTTGGACCCCTGTTTCTTGAAGAAAAGGAAAACTATGGAACCTGAGGTCTGGATTAATACATCTCCTTGGGCCAAGAGATGTGTACAGAGAGGGTGAGTTTGCCCCAGCATTTGAGTTGGGTAGCAGTTCCAGCCCACTGTTCAGGGAAAGTTTGGCTGCCCGGGTCTACAGAGAGAGTGCAGCACATTCCCCAGTGGTTGGGGATAGTTAGGTCACCACTGCCCTTCTCTGAAGGGGAAGGCCTCTTAACCATAGGTTGGGGAGAGTGAGATAACCAGCCCAGTGCTCTGAGAGGGGTGGGCCTGTTCCCCGTAGATTAGGGAAGACCAGGTTACCACCTCACACTTCTGAGGAGGTTGGGACTGTATGCCATATTAAGAAGGATGTTGCCACCACCTCACTGTACTAAGGGCATTGAGACTTTACACCAGATATTGGGGAAAGTGTGGCCATCATCCTAGTGTTCTTGAAGGGTGAGATCTGGAGCTCATTTGACACCCAGATACTTAATGAGGGTGGAACCAAGAAAATGGCCATTAGGGCAAGACTGTGGAAAGTGTGGGTTCCCATGAGACACCGAGGAGGAAAAGTAACCATCATCTTAAGAATGACAGTCAGACATTGAAATCTATGGAGTATTCCCCACAGGTTTTTAGAATTGTTGGTGACATATGAAGCATGTTTCCCTCCCAAATTCTCCTTGTGTTAATGCAAATATTTACCCTATGTCTGTCCCTCTGTTTGTTGAAAGCAGATAACCTGTTTTGTAAGTTTCACATGTCTACAGCTAGTGAGTACTTTGCTCCAAGACAAACTGTATTTCTATAAATGTTTGTGATGTGATTTTGTAATTAGCATTGCTACTGAAATGTTATAAGGTTTCTTTGGAATTTGGTAATATCTTTTTAGGATTCAGAAGGTGGAGTGTGACAGTTGAAGATTATGTTCATGAATCCTAAAAAAGAGAAAGATTATCTTTGTAAACTAATCTATTCCTCTGGGTGTGACGCTTTGATTATATTAAATTCAGTGAGGGGCCTCTGATTAAGTTTATTTCATAAAATCAATTTAGAGCTTTTGATTTGACCACATCAGTAAGGCAAAACTCAGGTGAGTCTCCACCCCCTTGGGGGGCTGATATAAATGGACACTCAAGAAGACACACAGAGGAGAGAACTTTATCATTTTTTATCCTGTCTTGTGACAGAAAGAAGACTCAAACAGCTAAAGCCCTGGGGAAAGATGGACCTTTTGCTTGAAAGCTTACAGCTGACCTTGGGATGAGAACTGAGAATGATATAGAAGGCCTGGAAAGAAATGAGCCCTATGCCAGGAGATAGAGGAAGCCCTGAGAGATAAGTCCTTTGCCAGCCTACAACTGAGAGAGAGAAAGACCAGAAAAGAGAAGGCTGAACCCTCACAGAGATCAGCAATCATCTTGTCTGAACACATGGCAACTGACTTTTGTGAGAAAGCAACCTGGAGTTGGACTCTTTAAGGTCTTGTAACTGTAAGTGTTTACTCCCAAAAAATACACTTTATAAAATCCAACAGATTTCTGGCACTTTGCATCAGCACCCCTTTGACAGACTAAGACACCACCTTACAGATGTGGGGAAGAGTTGGCAAAAAAGTGCCATGTAATGAACAGGCCAGGAAATCACAAATTCTGGGAGACAGCATAGAGAAGGTTGGTGTCTTTCTGGGTCTGCCACCCAGGGCACCTGAGAAATGATATGCATCCTTTTCATGGGTCCCTGGCCCTGCTTCAACTGCAATAAACCAATTTAGTATAGTCCTCTCCAAGGGTACTCTCCTCCAAGAATTAGACCTCCAGGTAAAAGCAGCTACAAGAATGAAAGGAGTGTTAAAGATGTATAGAGACAAATCAAAAGGAAACAGAACAGGGAGAGGCAAAATGGCATAAGTTTAGGAGGGCACTCGCTGACTACCTCTCTGAGGACGGACGATTGTGGACAGGATCCTGCCCGGGTATGTGTGCTGTGGGCACGCAGAGAGTGAACCTTGGGACATCCATCTGCAGGCAGATTGACGTGTGGACTGATCGGTAGAGATTCATGAGTTTTAAGCCTGCCTGTGGTGGATAACACAGACAACTGAGCCCCACCCTCAGGGAAAAAGGCTGGCTTGAGCAGCGACTCCCACATGGCAATCCGGTGTGAGGGAGTGTTCTCTGAGACAGGGAGGGTTCTGACAGAAGGTGGAGAGGGGTTTACCTTCTGTGGATTTGGCTGCCTGGACTCCATCACAGCTTTGGGAAGCAGATAAGCCGGTTTGAGCAGCGCCAGGCTGAGGGGAGAGGATAATCTACTGAGGAAGCCTGATTTACCAAGCAACCCGGTGACACTGAGGCTTGGCTCCAGAGGGGGCAGAGTCAGCCAATTTTATCACTCTGCACAGACAAGCTTCAGAGTCTCAGCTCCCCTGGGGAGGCCATAAAGTGGGAAGTGCTTGATTAGTTTCCACGAACCTAGTTAGGGTCCCCTCAGTGAAGGGGATAGTCTAGAAGAGGACTTATTTTGGGTCACTTATTTCACCAAAAATAAAAAATAAAAAGAAGACAGTCACTTTAAAAAATGAATTCTTCTTTTTAATTTAGTTTAATAGCTAAAATCTGCCTCAAAACCTGCAGATAGAACCCTGCAGAGAAATTGATTGATAAACACAAGCAGGCTGAGAGGTTCCACAAGGACCCTAGAAGGAACACTGCTCCTCCTTAGCTTTGTTTGACTGCTTGCTTGTGTGGTTGTTTGGTTTTTCTCTGTTTATTTGTTGTCTCTTGCTTTTCTTTCCTCTTTCCTCCCCCGTTCTTTTTTCCTTCTTTTTTTCTTTTTTCTTTTTAATTAGGTGCTGTTAGCTTGTCTCTTCTTTGATGTGCTTCTTCTTCAGTGATTTCCCATTCTCTGTCTATATTGATTTTACCTCCCAAATGATCTATTCCCCTTCCTTCATCTTTCTGCCTTCTGCTTTCTGTTGTAGATATTACACACCATGTTTTTTCGTTATCCCAGAACTTAAGGGTAACAATTTATATTCTGTCTATTCTGTTTTCTCTTTTTTAATTAATATTAACATTTTCCTTTCAGCCATTTTTTCACTCTTTCTCTCCGTCCTCATCATTCTAGCCTTCTAAATCATTATATATATATTAGTCTATTTGGTTTCCTAGTCCATTATAGGTACTCCACTTTTTTTCCTATTACTCTACACTGCCTACATGATTTAAATATTCATTTCACTAAGTCTTATTTGGTCCCTCATCTAACTTTTATCAGTATTACTATTATCATTCCTCCTTTTCATGCCTTTCCATTCCTCTGGCCCTAATCTTTTGCCTTCAAGAGAACATAGAAAGAGGCAAGGAAATAAAATAAGAAGAAAAACTGTCAAAGAGAAAGCTTAACACACACACAGAACCACCAACTAAATAAAACTCTATAGCACAGAGAGAAGCTAAACAACTGAATAAACCAATCAATATAAAATGATGACAAAAGGGCAACAAAAAATTACAAACCACACTGAGAAACAGGAAGATATGGACCAGTACAATGAACAAACTAAAAACCAGGAAGAGAAGCAGAACATTGAACAAGTAATCAAAGCTTTCCAAACAAATGTCATGGACCAACTTGATGAAGTGAAGGAAGAGATTAAGGATATAAAGAAGACACTGGGAGAACATACTGAAGAAACTGTAAATATATGCAAAAAGATAACGGATATGTTGGTAATCAATGGCACAATCCAAGAAATCAAAAAGATGCTGGAGTCACATAACAGCAGGTTTGAACAATCGGAAGAAAGAATTAGTGATGTGGAAGACAATACAACTGAAATCAAACAGATAGTAGAACAGATAGACAAAAAGATAGAAAAAATCCAGCAGGGACTCAGGGATTTAACTGACAACACAAAATGCACAAACATACGCATTATGAGCATCCCAGAAGGAGAAGAGGAGGGATAGGGAACAGAAGGAGTGTTGAAGGAAATAATGGCTGAAAACTTCCCAGCTCTATTGAGAGAGTTGGATGTACATGTCCAGGAAGCACAGTGCACCACAAACAGTAGAAATCTCAACAGGCCAACTACAAGACATATACTTGTCAAAATGTCCAATACTCAAGACAAAGAGAAAATACTCGAGGCAGCAAGAGAAAAGAGAACCATCACATATAAGGGAAGCACAATAACATTAAGTGCTGATTTCTCATCTGAAACAATGGAGGCAAGAAGACAGTGGTATGACATAGTCAAAGTACTAAAAGAAAAAAACTTCCAGCCACAAATTCTCTATCCAGCAAAATTGGCATTCAAAAATAATGGCGAGTTCAATATATTCACAGATAAACAGAAATTGAAAGAGTATGCCATAAGAAACCTGCACTTCAAGAAATACTAAAGGAAGTTCTACAAGTTGAAAGGAAAAAACAAGGGAAAGAGAGTTGGAGGAGAGTTTAAAAACAACTAAAAATACAAAAACAAAAACAAAACAACATATGACATGCATTAACCGAAAGAAAATATGGCTGAAGTAAGAAATTTGTTGCGAGTATAACACTGAATGCTAATGGATTAAATTCAGCACTCAAAGACACAGATTGGCAGACTGCATAAGGAAATATGATCCATCTATATGCTGTCTACAAGAAACTCAATTTTGACCCAAGGATTCAAAGAGGCTGAAAGTGAATGGCTGGAAAAAAAAATTTTACAAGCAAAGAATAGCCTAAAAAGGGCAGGAGTAGATATTCTAATATCAGACAAAAATAGATTAAAATGCAAAATTATTGTAAGAGACAAAGATGGACACTATATATTAGTAAAAGGGGTAATCTCTCAAGAAGAGAGAACAATCATAAACATTTATGCATCTCATCGGTGTGCCTCAAAATACATGAGGCAAACTCTGGAAAAACTAAGTGGAGAAATAAATGCCTCTACAATTATAGTGGGGGAATTTAATACACCATTATCATCTTTAAACAGAACATCTAGACAGAGAATCAATAAAGAAACAAAGGCTCTGAACAATACATTAGAGGACCTGGACTTAATAGACATATACAGAATATTACACCCAAATACAGCAAGATTTACATTCTTCTCGAGTGCACACGGCTCATACTCCAAGATAGACCACATGCTAGGCCACAGAACAACTCTCAATGAATTCAGAAAGATTGAGATTATACAAAGTAATTTCTCTGACCAAAATGGAATGAAATTGGAAATCACTAAGGGCCAGAGAAACAGGTTAGGCACAAAGATATGGAAGTTTTAAACAAAACACTCTTAGACAAACAGTGGGTCAAGGAGGAAATCTCAAAAAAATCAGTAACTACCTTGAAACTAATGAAAACGACAAAACAACATATCAAAACCTATGGGATACAACAAAAGCTGTCCTGAGAGGGAAGTTCATAGCCATAAATACATATATTAAAAAAAAAGAGCTAAAATTGAAGACCTAACTGCACACTTAGAGGAATTGGAAAAACAACAACAAACTAAACCTAAAAGCAGCAGAAAGAAGGAAATAACAAACATTAGAACAGAACTAAATGAAATAGAGAATAAGAAAGCACTAGAAAAAATAAACAAAACCAAAAGATGGTTCTTCAGGAAGATCAATAAAATTGACAAACCGTTAGCCTGACTAACAAAGAAAAAGAGAGAACAGATGCAAATACACAAAATAAGGAATGAGCCAGGGGATATCACTACTGACCCCACAGAAATAAAGAGTATCATAAGAGGATACTTTGAAAAATTATATGCCAACAAGAATGATAATTTAGAGGAAATGGACAAGTTTCTAGAAACACACAAATAACCTACATTGATGAAAGAAGAAATTGATGACTCAACAGTCCAATTACAAGTAAAAAGATAGACTCAGTCATCAAAAACCTCCCAACTAAGAAGAGACCAGGACCAGATGTCTTCACAGCTGAATTCTACCAAACATTCTGGAAAGAGCTAACACCAATTCTACTTAAGCTCTTCCAAAAAAATAGAAGTAGAAAGAATATTCTCTAACTCATTCTACGATGCCAACATTACCCTAATACCAAAACCAAACAAAGATACCACTAGAAATGAAAATTACAGACCAATTTCTCTAATGAACCTAGATGATAAAATCCTCAACAAAATACTTGCTAATCGCATTCAACAACATATCAATAGGATTACACACCATGACTATCCGGGGTATGCAAGAATGGTTCAGTATAAGAAAATCAATCAATGTAATACACCACATAAACAAACTGAAAGAAAAAAAATCACATGATTATCTCTATAGATGCAGAAAAAGCATTCGACAAAATACAGCACTCTTTCCTGATAAAAACACTGCAAAAGATAGGAATAGAAGAAAGCTTCCTGAATATGATAAAGGGTATATATGAAAAACCCAAAGGTAACATCATCTCCAATGGTGAAACCCTAAAAGCTTTCCCTCTAAGATCGGTAACAAGACAAGGATGCCCACTATCACCACTCCTATTTAACATTGTCTTAGAAGTACTTGCTCGAGCACTGAGGCAAGAAAAGGATATAAAAAGCATCCAGATTGGAAAAGAAGAAGTAAAAATTTCATTATTTGCATACAACGTGATCCTATACATAGAAAGCCCTGAGAAATCTACAGCAAAGCCTCAAGAACTTATAACAGAGTTCAGTAATGTCGCAGGCTATAAAATCAATGCTCAAAAATCAGTAGCATTTCTGTACATCAATAATGAGCAATCTGAGGAGGAAATTTTTTAAAATACCATTTACAATAGTAACTAAAAGAATCAAATACCTAGGAATAAATTTAATTGAAGATGAAAAGGACTTATATACAGAAAACTACACAACACTGTTAAAGGAAATCAAAGATGACTTAAATAAATGGAAGAATATTCCCTGTTCATGGATAGGAAGACTAAACATCATCAAGATATCTGTCCTACCCAAACTAATCTACAGATTTAATGCAATCCCAATAAATATCAATACTGTATTTTTTAAGGAACTGGGAAAACTAACTACAAAATTTATTTGGAAAGGTAGGAGTCCCCAAATTGCCAAAGACATATTGAAAAAGAAAAATAAAGTTGGAGGTATCACATTACCTGACTTTAAAACATACTACAAAGCTGCAGTGATCAAAACTGTGTGGTATTGGCACAAGGATGGACCTCCTGACCAATGGAACCGAATTGAGAGTTCTGATATAAATCCTCAACATACAGTCATCTGATATTCAACAAGACCACCAGGCCCACTCAGTTGGGAGAGAATGGCCTCTTTAACAAGTGGTGCTTGGAGAACTGGATATTCATATCCAAAAGAATGAGAGAAGAATACTGTCTCACACCATATTCAAAAATTAACTCAAGATGGATCAAAGATCTAAATATAAGAGTCAAAACCCATATCTTCTACCTTGGAAGATAATGTAGGGAAGCATCTACAGGACCTTGTAATAGGAAATGGTTTCATGAACTTCACACCCAAAGCATGAGAAGCAAGAGAAAAAATAGATAAATGGTATCTCCTCAAAATTAAAAACTTCTGCACCTCAAAAGACATTATTAAGAAAATAATAATCCAATGGGAGAAAATATTTGGCAACCATATATCTGATAGAAGCCTAATATCCTGCATATATAAAGAAATCCTGCACCTCGAAAATCAAAAGACAAACAACCCATTTAAAAAATGGGGAAGTGACTTGAAAAGACACTTCTCCAAGGAAGAAAAACAAATGGCTAAAAAGCACAGGAAGAAATGCTTGACATCGCTAGCTATTAGGGAAATGCAAATCAAAACTACAATGAAATATCATCTTACACCCATCAGAATGGCAGCAATTAAAAAAACAGCAGACTATAAGTGTCAGAGAGGATGTGGAGGAATAGGAACCCTCATCCACTGCTAGTCGGATTGTGTAATGGTCCAGCCACTGTGGAGGACAGTTTGGCGGTTCCTCAGAAATCTAACAGTAGATATTCCATATGATCCACCGATTCCACTGCTGGGTATATACCCAGAAGAATTGAAAGCAAAGACACGAACAGATATATGCACACCAATGTTCGTAGTGGCATTGTTCACAATTGCCAAAAGTTGGAATCAGCCCCAGTGCCCATCAACAGATGAATGGATAAACAAAATGTGTTACATACATACAATGGAATATTACTCAGCTGTAAGAAGAAATAAAGTGCTAACACACGGAATAACATGGATGAATCTTGAAGACCTTATGTTGAGTGAAGCAAGCCAGGCATTGACGGATGAACAGTTTATGACCTCATTGATTTGAATTTAGGAAAGTGAGCAGTCTCTGAGAACCATTGTCTGAAAGATAGGTTAACAAGGGAGAGAAAGAGAAGAGTAGGTTGTAAGCCATCACCCATATGGACATATTCTATGGTAAAGTGATAGAGTATACTTGCATATTGAAGGATAGGACAGGTGTGTAGGGATATTACTGGGTTTGGTGGTGCAGGGTTGACAGGTGGGTAGATTAGGAAGGGCAGGTTAGAATACCCAGGGCATGTAACTATGAATCTTTTCATTCAATGAGTCAAGACAAGGGAGTGTCATGTGCCCTAGGGGGATGGGGAGGAAGGAACAGAAAAGGTCAAACCTGGGGTTTTAGTGGTCATGAGAAATGTTTTTCATTACCTTACAGTAGTGGACACAGGACATGATAAATATCATCAAAAATTATTAAACTGTACCATCCAAACTGTAAACTACACTGTAAACCATTGACAATGTTTAGGATTAAGTATCTCCCCTAGGTATTTGCTTTGAGGTTCATTTAGGTTCCTTCTGGCAAACTTGACATGCATAACCTGCTTATAATCTTGAAGAAATTCCCATTGGCTCTCTGTTGGTCCCTGTGGTTGCTAAAGCAAGAAGCCAGGGTCCCACGGTCTTACCTGTGGGAGCTACCCTATGTAAGCAGAGCTCTCTTTGAATTCAGGCTGGGGAAATGGTTCTTTGGGGATTCCATCCCTGCTGCTGATGTGAGTAGAGGAGAAGCCACAGGGCCATACTATGAGAATTGCTGGTCTGGTCCCTCTCATTGAATTTCTGTGAGGCCTAGTCCAGAGAGCCTGATGGGCTATTGTGAGCTGTGCTGTGAGCTGTCTTTGATTCGTGGTGCTTATGAGTATGTCTGGGACATGGCAACAGAATCAGAAGTCGATTGTGTATCTATAAACCTACAATGAGCAGTCCAAAAAGCTAATTAAGAAAGCAATCCTGGGACTTCTGGGAATATGGAAGATTAGAGAGGCAGATAGATCAATTCTCTCCCAGGAAAAAATAGCTAGAAGACATGAGAAAACTGTGTAAAGGACTGCTCTGGGGCTCAGGACACCAGGGGAAGGTAAGACATGATGCAGAAGAGAGGGGGTGAAGGAAGAGTCTCAGCTGAGTGAAAAGTCTCATGAGTAAAGCTGCAAAAGCAGCAGTGGGTGTCCTACTCACCTTCAGAGCAAACAGCAGCCAATGGACTATAGTGGCTGTGGACAGCAGTGGTTATGGACTGAGGGAGTTGCAGGGTCTTCTTTCCCAAGAAAGGGAGAGGGAGGGAGGCAGCCTACAGCAATTTCAGATTTTGGTTAGTGAACTTGATCTGCTACTTCCAGCCCAGGTGTGTCCATGTCATTGTTTTCACTGAGAGCCAGCAAGGAATTAAAGATAATTTGCCTTCTCAAACACCTCCCTACTGCCTCAGGCTGGTTGGTGAGGAAGCAGAGGGAGAGAGGGTAGGGCCTGCAAATGGATGAGAACAGCTTCTGAGAAAGTTTGTTTGTGAGGCATGGCCAGCCCTGAGGACAACTATATTAGTCAGCCAAAGGGGTGCTAATGTGAAATATCAAAAATGGGTTGGTCTTTATAAAGGGTACTTATTTGGAGTAGAAGTCCACAGATACCAGGCCATAAAGCGTTAAGTTTCTTCTCTCACCAAAGTCCATTGTCACATGTTGGAGCAAGACAGCTGCCAACATTTGCCAGGGTTCAGGCTTCTTGGGTTCCTCTCTTTCCAGGGCTGCGTTTCTCTCTCCGGTCTTAGCTCCTTTGGTTCCTTCAAAGGTCAGCTGTAGACTGTCAGGCAAACAGCTCACTTCTCTTCTCCTGGGGCCTTCTCTCCAATATCAAAACTACTTCCCAAAAACTGCTTCTCAAAACTGTTCTTGCCATGCCTTTTATATTTGATTCCCCACCCACCAAGGGGTGGGGCTCAACGCCCTAATCATAACCTAATCATGCCCAGATTAACAGATCAGTTTACAAGCATGATCCAATTATATTTTTGGAATTCATAATTACATCAAATTGACCAACGGTTACAACAACCTACCCACCTGAGGACTTACACTGAATGCATTCCCCCCTGGCACCTGGGGTTTAAGCTGAGAGGTTTGCCAAAAAGCACCATCACCTGAGCAGATCAGGAAACTGCACAAAAAGGGGGAAAGAAAAATAAGTAAATAGAAGAGGCAAGCAGATGCCTTTACTGCCACCCTCTCCAAGGTCCTTGGAAACTGGCCTGCACCCCATTACTGGTTACTAAACCCTGGTTTGAGCAGTTAAATGGTGGCAAACTTAAATATCTAGAACAAGTTGAACCAAGAGTCAAAGAACGGTGGTATCACGCAGCTACATAATAGTAAATCCCTAGGCAAAAGAGAGAAACTGAACATAAGTGTGAACTCAGCATCATAATCAGATGCCCAGGCATCAGCAAAAAAATTACAAGTCATACTAAGAAAAAGGAAGATATGACTCAGGCAATGGAACAAACCAAACCTCCAGATGAGACACAGGACTTGAAACAGCTAATCAATGAAGTTCATACAACTCTCCTAAACCAAATAGTGGAGTTGAAGGACAACATGGCTAAAGAAATTTAAAAAAGGATTAAGAAGACACTAGGTGAGCACAAAGATAAATTTGAAATCTTGGATAGAAAAATAACAGTTTATGAGAATGAAAGACAAAATAAGTGAGACTAAAAATACAGTCAAGTCACACAACAGCAGATATCAAATCATGGAAGAAAGAATCTGTGATGTAGAGGAAAGAACAACTGAAATTGAAAAGAAAGAAGGACAAAGAAAGAAAAATGGAAAAAAATTGAGCAAGGGCTCAGGGAGTTGAATGATAGTACAAATCACACTAACATATGTGTTATAGGAGTTCCAGAAGGAGAAGAGAAGGGCAAAGGAGCAGAAAGAATATTATTGAATAAATAATGGCTGAAAACTGCCCAACTCTTGTGAAAATGTGAATATATGTATGCCAATTAAAATAAATCCAAATAGACCTATCCCAAAGCACATAATATTCAGAATGCCAAATGCCAAAGATAAAAAGAAAATTCTGAAGTAGCAATGGAAAAGCAAAACATCACATACAAGGGATGTCCAATAAGATTTAATGTGGATATCTCTACAGAAACCACAGAGGCAGGATGGCAGTGGTATGATATAATTAAGATACTGAAAAAGAAAAACTGCCAGCCAAGTTTTATCCAGAAAACTGTCCTTTATGGCCAGTAGTCCCATCTAGTGAGTTATTTACCATGGTCATCACAGTGAGCATAATGGACACTCACAGCTGATGTCCACAAATTTGTTGACATGTGTCAGGCAGCTGGAAATGCTGGGCTAGGTACCACAAGGTCTGGGAGCCATGAAGGCTGCTGTTCTTGTGAAGGCACTCTGCCATTTCTTGAGTCTCAGTAGTACAACCTCACACCTTTGCCAGTTCATCTGCCTCAACATTCCCAACAGTGGGCAGGGAAATGATAGACAGTTATATCTCTCTGCTGGCAGGCATTCCAGATGTCCATACATAGATCTGTGCCTCACAGAGAGCAGCCCATGACAGTCCATTGTTTCTGTTTCCAAGTTGCCATACAGGTGGTAAGGCCTTTGTATACTGTCCAAGTACAGATTGTTAATGTGTCCCCTGGCTTGTGTACTATAACCATCCACATGGCTCTTAACTCAGGCCACTGTCTGCTCTGCATGGTGCCTGTTTCCTGCCAGGTAGTGTCAGTGCTGGGCTGCACAGCCAAATCCATCCATGCAAGAAGGTATCCACTAGCCAAACTGTCTGTGTACCATGCATTTTCTGGATCAGTTCCTGTGTCCTCTCCAGTGGGCACTTTAACAGTCATTTGGGGGACAGCAACTTGGGCTAAGGGATCTTCCACATAAGACACTGGACCTAAGATCCCTTGCATTTCACTACTTAATGGGCTAGAATTGAAGACACTGTGCTGTAGCAGGAAGGCTTTCCAATTTGTTAAGGTACTTAATTGCACACTCCCAGAGTGAGGCTTGTTCTCAGTATCCATGATCCACCCCTGGATAGAGAAGGCAGTTTTCAGAGTGACTGGACACTTTTGAGTTAAGTCCTCCCCCTTGTAACAAGGTGTGGTATGCCACACATAGTTGCTTTTCTAAGGGGTTGTATTGCAATTTGTCCCCTTTTCACAACTATGACCAAATCCCCAGGGGTACTCATTTAGAATAATGCCTTTGCTACAAACCCCACCCAAAGCCTATCTTAGTGCTGGCCACATCCAATTCACAAGGCAAGTCACAGCCCACACTCATTAGTGTCTGAGACTTTTTTGCTATTGCCCTTTTTGTTTCTTCAAAAGCAGTCTGCTGGGGGTCCTCCCAGTCCCATGTATGACCTTTCCTTATTAATATATCCAATGGTTTTAATGTTTGAGCTAGGTAAGGAATGAATGGTCTTCAGTATCCCAGCAACCCAGAAAAGCCATTAAATGTTTTTGCATTTGTGGTGTAGGAAAACATTGTACCTTATTGATTACAGCAGAGGGTATAGTTTTTGTCTTACACAACTGAACAACATCCAAGAATTTGACAGAGCAGCCAGGGCCTTGCAGCTTGTCCCCATTGATTGCCCATCCCCAGCTCTCAAAATGAAATACTACTGTTTCTGATGCTTCTTTTAATTCTGAAAGAATTACTGGTTAACATAATATCATCAATGAAATGAAATAAACTTACAGCTTCAGGTTTCTCCCACACAGCCAGGTCCCTTGCCAGGAAGCCATGACAATGGTTGGGCTATGCATTTAGGCTTGAGGGAGCACTGTAAAACTCCACTGCTGACCTTGCCATGTGAAGGCAAATGCAAGCTGGCTTAACCTATCTAAGGAGATACTAAAGAAAGCATTAACAAGATCCAAAACAAAATATAGTGACATAACTGGGTACTAATTTCTTGTAACAAATGTGCAATGTTTGGGATTGCTGCATACAGTTGTGGTGCTATTTTACTTATTTCATGGTAATCTACTGTAATGTGCCATGTTCCATTGGGCCCTCATGCTGGTCATCTAAGACTATTAAAAGGACTGTGGGTAGTTATTCTCACCTTTTCAATTCTTTGATTGCAGCCATAATTTCCTGGTGAAATCAGAGTGAAGTCACTTTCACTGGGGACCAATTAGCTTTTCCTCTTATCACCACCTGTGTTACTCAGCATTGAATGTGGAATTTCCCTATGGTAGTTTATGATGTGATATTTTGGAGAATGTCAATTTCTAAAATAAATTCAAGTATAGGGTGTTGTGCCACACTGATGAAGGATGTTTGTGTGGGATGTTGTGGGAGGTGTGGGAGGTGGGGAACATGGGAATCCCTGTAATTTCTGTGTAATATCTAGGTAATATAAGCACCTTTAAAATATATATATATATAACATTTATGTAAGCAAATGCACATATATGCATATATATTTATATATCATTTTACAAATATTGGTATGTATTGTGAAAATTTTGATTTTTACCCACAATAAAAAAAAAATTCAAGTATAGGGGAAACATACACCATATATTTTGGGGGAAGTAAATTTCCAATTTGTAATAGTAAATTTTGTTTTTTAGCATAAAGAGCTTTTTCCCCATAGCCAGCTATTGGCAGTACTTGTCCAAGTAATCGTGCTACTTTGCCATGGAGTAAAGTACATTCAGCTCCTGTGTCTACTAAGGCTAACAACTTTTGTTGATTGGTAGAGGACCAATAAATGTTTAATTTTACATGCGGTTTCTGATCCTCTGTGTTGCTGGCTGTTGTTCTCACCCAGGTATCTTGACCCTTCCCCTAAGGTAAGGGGAAGGGTGCCTGCCAAGCTTCTGCCAGGGGAGCAGAAGGTTCTTATGTTTGGAGAGTAAGTTCTTTATTTATTTTTCCTTTTCTCCTGGCACCTTGAGAGGGCATTTTTGTAAATCTTTTGTCCTTAGGAAGCTTGCTCCAAAGATTCACTAGAACAGCATTCAGCTGTTGGTCTATTATTTCTAGCTCAGTGCCTGTGACAATAAGGTCAGCCCACATTTACTTGCATGACACATGATTAGGGTCATCATGCCTGTGTTAGTCAGCCAAAGGGGTACTGATGCAAATTACCAGAAATCTATTGGCTTTTATAAAGGGTGTTTATTTGGGGTAGAAGCTTACAGTCACAAGGCCCTGAAGAGTCCAACTCAAGGTACCATAAGATGTACTTTCTCAGCAAAGTCATTTGCCATGTGTTGAAGCAAGATGGCAGGCAATATCTGTGAGGGCTTAGCCTTCCTTCTTTCTCTTAAGGCTCCATGGTCCAAGATTCTTCCAATCTCAGTTGTTGGCTGTCATAAGGCTCTTCTCTCTCCCTGGGGCTTGTTTCTTTCCAGGTTCAGTTGCTCTGTTCTCTTCACAAGGTCAACTGTAGGCTATCAGCCTCATCTCTCTTCCTGGGGCCTCTGCCATGTCTATGGAGCTGTCTCTCTTCCTCTGCCATTTCTTTTTCTGTGTGAGTGTCTGCCCACAAAGGGGCAGGGACTGAACACCATTCTGATGTGGCCAAATCAAAGCCCTAATCGTAATTTAATCAAGTAAATGTACCCTTTGAATATAATACAATCAGAAGGTATCATGCCCAGAGGAACTGACCAGTTTACAAATATAATATCTCTTTTTGGAATTCATAAATAATATCAAACTGCCACAATTCTCTTGGGGCACCTTTCCTGTCCTTTGGAGTCAGCCCCCTTTTCATAGCCTTTCAAAGTCCTCTAAATCTGCTCTAGCTTGTGCAGCTTGTGACACAGTTTAACCCACTAGGGGTCTTAAGATTGACACCAGAGGTCCATGACAAAGATTTGGGGCAGTATGTAACAAGGTATCCTTCATTCCTCCAGTAAAATCTTTGGCATCAGACCCTACAAAGTTGGTAGCATAAATGGCATGTTTCATCCCTAACCCCCACAAAATATCCTGTAACTCTTCCATAGATTGCCAATGTGGGTGACCTAGGGTATATCTCCCTCATTAGGCCAGGTAGCTTTGCATCCAGTAATAACCATATTAACAATGATGCTGTTCTTGCTTCAATAAAGGTAGTATATAAATGCTGGCATAGAGAAGGGTGGGTGGTGACAAATGCTATTTACTCATTTCTACCCCAGATAATACAAGTCCTTCTGCCCCAGGGTCTCATAACCTTAGAAGCCAGATAGGCAGGGACTCTAGATTTCTGCCTGTATCTTTCCCTAAATCCCCCAACTCAACAGCAGTATAGTCCCTCATAATTACATGTAATTTCTGCTCAGGGTGTCAGAGATTTTGGACCCCAGAAGCTGATCTTGTGAGGACTTCCATTTTTTTAAATATATATTTTATTTATTTTTAAAAGATACTTAATTACATAAAATGATATGTAAAAAATATAAGGAATTCCCAGATGCCTCACTCCCCACACCTCCCACTTTTCCCAACATTTACAACTTCTTTCATTAGTGTAGTACATTGATTGCAATTGATGAACACATTCTAGAGCATTGCCACTAAGCATGGATCATAGTTTACATTGTAGTTGACCCTCTCTCCTACTCAATTCTGTAGGTTATGGCAAGATATAGAATGGTCTGTATCTGTCATTGCAATGTCACTCAGGTCAATTCCATGTCCTGAAAATGCCCCCATATTGCACCTCTTTTTCCCTCTCCCTGACTACAACACCTCCAGTGGCCAGTGTCTCCATATCAATGATATAATTTCTTCCATTGCTAAAATCACAATAATTCTATAGTAGAATACCAGTAAGTCTACTCTAGTCAATATTTTATTTCCCAATCCTAAGGATTCTAGGATGGTGATGCCCACTCTGCCTCTAATTGAGAGGGGGCTTCAATCCCATATGACTGTTGGGTGGGACTCTCTTCCTTGCAGTTGTAGACTCCCTCAGTTCCTTCGTGTGGTGGTTGTCCATCCTCACATCCTTGTTAGTTGTCCTGGATGAGTCCAATAAACTGGAGAGTAGGTGTAGCAACTCTGCTGAGGCTCAGGGCCAAGATGACACATGGACATCCCAGAGATTATAGTCTCTTGGACATAAACCTACCGACTCCAGCAACAAATATAGGTTCAAATAAAAGGGGTGGAAGAGGAGCATGTAAAGAAGTCACATCTGAGTCCAACTCTGTCACACTTGGTGCATAAACTCCAAAGTAGGGCCCACTGTCAAGGCAACAAACTCCAGAGCTATCTGCCATAACTGAAGGACCTGGGTGTCTCTGGAGCTCTCAGGAGTCTCACTATTTGAGGTAGTATCTACCTTGGCCATCTATGAGATCCTGGTGAGACATGCATAGGTGTTACCTCTCTGATGACCTCCCAACTCACTTTTAAGTTTCATAGCCATATGCACTCATTTGTCTTTACCTTTTCCCCCATTATTCAAGGTCTTTTTCCAGTTGTATCACCAGCTGGTGCTTTGTAGTAATCCCTCGGTTCCAGCAAGGCTTATCTCTGGGGCTCATGTCCCTTGCTGGGGGGCAGGTAATGTATTTATGTGCTGAGATTGGCTTAGAGAGAGGTGACATTTGAGCAACAAGGAGGGTCCCAGTAGGTAACTCTTAGGCACCCTACAACACTAGGCCAAGTTGCAGTTTCAAGAGCAAAGGCTCATAAGCATAGTCTTCAATATCAAGTGACCATCAATTGACCATCTTTCTTCACTAGTCATTGGAACTCTACTTGGGGGATTGTTGCTGTTCCACTAGAGAATGTGGCAGAGCTCCCCAGGATGGGAATTCAATAACCTTTTGGTTGTTGTGTGATACTCTACCCACTGTGTCAATGCCCCATGAACATTTGAACATATTTATATACCATATATGTATGCCCAGGTAAACTTCCTCCATGTATCCGCCATCATTGACAATCCACCCCATTGATCCTCCTTTGCCATAGTTGTAACCTTTCTGTGATCCAAAACTTCTTCAAAAATGAAGCCAAGAATATTGCCAAATTCAATTAATAAGAAAATGAAATGATAGGTTTAAACATAAGAAATAAAATACATAATTTAAAAAAACTAAAACTGAAATAAAGTAAAAAAAATTTGAGGTATTAAAAAAAAGAAAAATATTAAAATGTATATTAAAAAATAAAATAAATTTTTGACATTTTGCCTTTCATCACTGTAATAGCAGTTGTCCTGTATGTACAGTGGCATTTTCTTCCATTTTTCCCCCAGTGGAGGACTTCCATTTTTGTTCTTTATGCAGGGTCTGTGAGGGTTCCTCTTCCTCTTCTTCCTCCCATTCTTCCTCTTCCTTCTTATCTGAGAAGGATCCCATAGAGAACCATGGTTTAGGGTCCCACCCTGGAGTAGTTAATATTGTTTGGACCTGGACTCAGGGCAGCCTGTGGCCCCTAGCTCAAGCATATCTACAAGTCAGGGTTTCTAGTTGCTTATCATCTAAGTGAAGGTGATCAGTTAAAGAAACTTTTATTTCTGCCTGTGCCAGGCACATATCTCTTTCTAATTTTAATTCTTCTAGGTGGTGTACAGAGACTTATTCACTTGCTTTCCACCAATAGCCATCTGCAAGTCTCCTAACAAGGGCCATGCAGTAGTCAACACTGTTTGGCAGTCTACCTTCGTTTTATTTAAGTGCAGCTGCTCTACCTTCTGTATCACAGTAAGTATGCTTGCTGGAGTTTTAGGGTATTCCCATATTCTTTTGGTGGTCTCCACTTATCCAAGAGGGCAACCACCTTTCCCAACATGGGCATTATAGGCCAACCTTGGATTTCCTAGAGCTCATGCCTGTCACTGCCAGTGGTCCTTTGGCTTCCTGGCTGGCTCATCATTTGTTCAAACTCAGCACCTAGAGGGCATGGGTTAGAGCAGCCACAAGACCCAAGAACACACTTGGCACCGAATAGACATGAGCTTTCTTGGGACTTAGGAACAGAAGAGGGTCATTGAAGGTGGCACAAATAAACAGAAATTAAGAGAGTAGGACAATAAGAAACATGCCCTTCAAGAAATACTAAAGGAAGTTCTGCAGGTTGAAAGAAAAAGGAGAGAGTTGGAGGAGAATGTAAGAAAAACTAAAAAGACAAAAAGAGAAATAAAAACAACATATGACATACATGAACCCAAAGATGATATAATATGGCTGATGTAAGACATTCCTTAAGAGTAAGAACACTGACTGTTAATGGAATAAACTCACAAGTCAAGAAACACATATTGGCAGAATGGATAAGGAAATATGACCCATCTATATGTTGTCTACAAGAAACCCACCTTAGACCCAGGGATTCAAGGAGGCTGAAAGCAAATGGCTGGAAAACAATCTTACAAACAATAACCAAAAAAGGGCAGGAGTAACAATAGAAATATCAGACAAAATAGACTTTAAATGCAAAACTATTGTAAGAGACATAGGAAGACACTAATATTTGTAAAAGGGGTAATTTTTCAAGAAGAAAGACAATCATAAATATTTATGCACCTAACCAAGGTGCCTCTAAAGACATGAGGCAGACACTGGAAAGACTAAGTGGAGACATAGATGCTTCTACAATTATAGTGGGGAACTTTAATACACCATTATCATCATTAGACAGAATATCTCAACAGAGAATCAATAAAGAAACAAAGACTCTGAATAATACATTAGAAGATCTGGACCTAATAGACATATACAGATGCTACACCCAAATAAAGCAGGATATACATTCTTCTCGAGTGCACATGGATCATACTCCATGATAGACCACATGCTAGGCCACAGAACAACTTTCAATGAATTCAGAAAGATTGAGATTATACAAAGTAATTTCTCTGACCACGATGGAATGAAATTGGAAATCAGTAAGGACCAGAGAACAAGATTAGGCACAAAGATATGGAAGTTAAACAACACCCTCTTAGACAAACACTGGGTAAAGGAGGAAATGTCAAAAGAAAACAGTAACTACATTGAAATGAATGAAAATGACAACACAACATGTCAAAACCTATGGGATGCAGCCAGAGCTGTACTGAGAAGGAAATTCATAGCCATTGTAGCCATTGGGCAGTTTGATGTAATCCAAAAAGAGATATTGGATTATGCTTGTAAACTGATTTGTTAATCTGGGCATGATTAAGTTATGATTAGGGCATTGACTGGGCCACATCAGTAGGGTGTTGAGCCCCACCCCTTGGTGGGTGGGGAATAAAATATAAAAGGCATCACAAAGAACAGAATTGCAGCACAAAGAACAGAATTGCAGCAGTTTTTGAGTTGCAGTTTTGATGTTGGAGTTTTGATGTTAGAGAGAAGTCCCCCAGAGAAGAGAAGCGTACCGTCACCTGATAGTCTACAGCTGACCTTATGGAGGAACCAGGGTAGCAAAGCCCAGAGAGAAACACAGCCCTGGGAAGAGAGGAACCCAAGAAATCTGAACCTGGCAAATGTCAGCAGCTGTCTTACTCCAACACATGGCAAAGGACTTTGGTAAGGGAGGAAACTTATGCTTTATGGCCTGGTAACTGTGGACTTCTACCCCAAATAAATAACCTTTATGAAGACCAACCTATTTCTGGTATTTCGCATTAGCACCCCTTTGGCTGATGAATGCAGCCATAAATGCTAAAATTGAAGAACTAACTGCACACCAGGAGGAATTGGAAAAACAACAACAAACTAACCCTAAAGGAAGTAGAAAGAAAGAAATAACAAAGATTAGAGCAGAACTAAATGATACAGAAAATAAGTAAGCACTAGAAAACATAAACAAAACCAAAAGCTGGTTCTTTGAGTAGATCCATAAAATTGACAAACCCTTAGCCAGACTAACAAAGAAAAAGAGAGAGCAGATGAAAATATACAAAATAAGAAATGAGGAAGGGGATATCACCACTGTCCCCACAGAAATAAAGATTATCATGAGAAGATATTTTTAAAATTTTATGCCAACAAGAATGATAATTTAGAGGAAATGGACAAATTCCTAAATACTCACAAGCAGCCTTCATTGGCAAAGGAAATTGATGAAGTCAACAGTCCATTTACAAGAAAAGAGATAGACTTAGTCATCAAAAACTTCCCAACTAAGAAGAGCCCAGGACCAGATGGCTTTACAGTTGAATTCTACCAAACATTCCAGAAACAGCTAGCACCAATCCTGCTTAAGCTCTTTAAAAAAATAGAAGAAGGAACATTGCCTAACTCCATCTGTGATGCCAGCATTACCCTAATACCAAAGCCAAAGATGCCACAAGAAAGGAAAATAACAGACCAATCTCTCTAAAGAACCTAGATACTAAAATCCTCAACAAAATACTTGCTAATCACATTCAACAACATATCAAATGAATTATACACCATGACCAAGTGGGTTTCATCCCGGATATGCAAGGATGGTTCAACATAAGAAAATCAATCAATGTAATACACCACATAAAAAGATTGAAAGAAAAAAATCACATGGTCATCTCTATAGATGCAGAAAAAGCATTTGACAAAATACAACACTTTCCTGATAAAAACACTGAAAAAGTTAGCATTAGAAGGAAACTTTCTGAACATGATAAAGGGTATATATGAAAACCCACAGCTAACATCATCTTCATTGGTGAAATCCTAAAAGCTTTCCCTCTAAGATCGGGAACAAGACAAAGATGCCCACTATCACTGCTCCTATTTGACATTTACTTAGAAGTACTTGCTCGAACACTGATGCATGAAAAATATATAAGGCATCCAAATTGTTAAGGAAGAAGCAAAAATTTCACTCTTTGTGGATGACATGATCCTATACATAAGAAAGCCCTGAGAAATCTACAAGAAAGCTTGTAGAACTTATAAATAAGTTCAGTAAAGTTGCAGACTATAAGATCAATGCTCAAAAAGCAATAATGAGCAATCTGAGGAGGAAATCAAGAAAGAAAAAAAAAACATTTACAGTGGTAACTAAAAGAATCAAATACCTAGGAATAAATTTAACTAAAGATGTAAAGGACTTACATACAGAAAAGTACACAACACTGTTAATGGAAACCAAAGAAGTCTTAAATAAATGGAAGAATATTCCCTGTTCATGGATAGGAATACTAAACATCATTAAAATATCTGTCCTATCCAAACTAATTTACAGATTTAATGCAATCCCAATAAAAATCAACACAGTATTTTTTAGTGAATTGGAAAAACTAACTACAAAATTTATTTTGAAGGGTAAGAGGCCCTGAATCTCCAAGGACATATTGAAAAAGAAAAAGGAAATTGGAAGTATCGCACTACCTGACTTAAAAACATACTACAAACCTATAGTGGCCAAAACTGCATGGTATTGGCGCAAGGATAAACATACTGACCAATGGAACCAAATTGAGTGTTGTGATTTAGATCCACACATATACAGTCATCTGATATTCTACAAGGCCACCAAGTCCACTCAGTTGGGAGAGAATGGACTCATCAACAAATGGTGCTTGGAGAACTGGATATCCATATCCAAAATATTAAGAGAGGAACACCATCTCACACCATATACAAAAATCAACTCAAGATAGATCTAAGGGTCGGATGTGGCTCAACTGTTTGGGCGTCCGTCTCCCATATGGAAGGACCCGGGTTCGATCCATGGGACCTCCAGGTAAAAAAAAAAAAAAAAAAAGATAGATCAAAGATCTAAATATAAGAGCCAAGGCCATAAAAACCTTGGAAGATAATGTAGGGAAACATTTATAGGATCTTTTTTTTTTTTTATTTTTATTTTATTTTTTATTTATTTTTTATTTTACCGGGAGGTCCCGGGAATCGAACCCGGGTCCCTCCATATGGGAGACGGACGCCCAACCAGTTGAGCCACATCCGACCCCAAAAAAGGTTTTATTTATTTTTGTTTTGTTTTGTTTTTGTTTTTTTTGTTTTTACCGGGAGGTCCCAGGGATCGAACCCGGGTCCCTCCATATGGGAGACGGACGCCCAACCAGTTGAGCCACATCCGACCCCTATAGGATCTTGTAATAGGAAATGGTTTCATGATCATCACACCCAAAGCACGAGCAGCAAAAGAAAATACAGATAAATGGGATCCCCTCAAAATTAAAAACGTTTACACCTCAAGATAAGTTATCAAGAGAGTAAAAAGGCTGCCTACC
The DNA here is from genome assembly GCA_026826555.1 of Tolypeutes matacus. Lineage (NCBI taxonomy): Eukaryota > Metazoa > Chordata > Mammalia > Cingulata > Chlamyphoridae > Tolypeutes > Tolypeutes matacus. Next base: position 102,453,859 of record JAKSZT010053887.1, on the reverse strand, counting down.
CAATGGAAGAAAATATTTGGCAACCATATATCAGATAGGAGCCTAATATCCTGCATATATAAAGAAATCCTACACCTTGAAAATAAAAAGACAAACAACCCATTTAAAAAATGGGCAAGTGACCTGAAAAGACACTTCTCCAGGGAAGAAATACAAATGGCTAAAAGCACATGAAAGGTGCTTGACATCGCTGACTATTAGGGATATGCAAATGAAAACTCCAATGAGATACCATCTTAAACCCATTAGAATGGTGGCTATTAAAAAAAACAGCAGATTATAAGTATTGGAGAGGATGTGGAGAAATGGGAACCTTCATCCACTGCTGGTGGGAATGTACAATGGTCCAGCCACTGTGGAGGTCAGTTTGGCGGTTCCTCAAAAAACTAAGTATAGAACTTCCATATGATCCAGTGATTCCATTGCTGTGTATATACCCAGAAGATTTGAAAGCAAAGACACAAACAGATATATGCACACCAATTTTCATAGTGGCATTGTTCACTATTGCCAAAAGTTGGAATCAACACAGGTGCCCATCAACAGATGAATGGATTAACAAAATGTGGTACATACATACAATGGAATATTACTCAACTGTAAGAAGGAATAAGATGCTAACACACGGGATAGCGTGGATGAATCTTGAAGACCTTATGTTGAGTGAAGCAAGCCAGGCATTGAAGGATGAACAGTACATGATTTCACTTATATGAATTAAGGAAATTGAGCAGTGTCAATGAGCTACTGTCTGGAAGATAGGTTTACAAGAAATAGAAAGAGAAGAGAAGGTTGTGACCCATCACCCATATTGATGTAAACTATGGTAAATTGATAGAATGTAGTTGCATGTTGAAGGGATAGAACAGGAGGGTAGTGATATTATTGATTTGGGTGGTGCAGGGATGACAGGTGAGTAGATTGGGAAGGGTGGGTTAGAAGGTCCAGGATACTGGGGGGAGGTTTGGGAGAGTGACAAGGTTAACACTGGATATTTGTGGGTATGATGTTGAAAGTACAGAGGTGGGAAACCTCTTGTAGCAATATGATAAGGAATGTTCACTGGGTTAGGGTGTTAGTTGGGGGGGCATTTGGGACAGGGCATGCCTGGAGCAGGCTCTAGGGAGTGTTTGAGTGTTCATTCTGTCATAATGTGTTGAATCAGTGGGTGGAGACCCATATATAGAGAGGGAAGGGGTTGGACTCCCATCTTTGGTAGGACTGATTTGTTAACAGATAGAGAGGCGGGAGTCTCTCAAGAGCATGGGCGGTTCCTAATAGGGGAGGAAAAACCAGTGTGTCAAGACCTCACTCTTTTTGCATGTAATTACAAATCTTGTCATCCAACGAGTTAAGCCAGGGGGTCACAATGGACACAGGAGTATGGGATGGGAGGAATAGAATAGATCAAACGGGGGGTATTTACTGGTGAGTGGAAATATTCTTCATTACCCTACAGTGATGGACACAGGGCATGGTAAATATCAGAATCTATAAAAGTGTATGGTCTACAGTGTAAACAATAGTGTAAACCATTAACAATGTTTAGTAGCTACATTTCACTATTTGTATATCAGTTCTAACAATGCTACCATCCACATATAAAAAGGTATTAATATGGAGTGGGAGGAAAGGGGAGGATTTGGGGTATATGAGTCTCCTGTATTCTGTGTGTGACTTTGCTGTGACCTAAAACTTGAAAACAAAATGAAAACTAGTCAGAAACTGGGGAATGAGAGTGGGAAGGTGCCATGGTACAGACTGGACACCAGATATTGCAGTGATGAAAGGCAAAAGGTCAACCAAAAAAAAATTTTTTTCATTTATTAATATCCCAATCTTTTAATTTTATTTTAGTTTTAGTTTTTTTTAAAAAAAAATATGTATTTTATCTCCTACATTTAAATGTATTATTATTTCATTTTCCTATTAATTTTATTTGGCTATTATAATGGCTTCATCTTTGAAGAAGCTTTGGATCACAGAGGGGTTACAACAGGGGTGGAGGTGGATCATTGGTTTGGGGTGTCAGGGATGGGGGATGCATGGGAGGAAGTTCACCTGAGCATGAAAATAAGGTATATAAAATGTTCATGGGACATTGTCACTGTGGGGGGAGAATCAATACATGAGAGAATACTGAATTCCTATCCTGAGGAGCTCTGCCCCATTCTCTAAGGGAACAGCAGCAATACCCCAAGTACAGGTGCAGTGACTGGTGCAGGAGGATGATCCACTGATGGGCCCTTGATATTGATGACTAGCCTTATGAGTCTTTTCTCTTGAAATTGAAACTTAGCCAACTGTTATGGGGTGCCTAAGGGTTGCCTCCTGAGAGCCTCCTTGTTGCTCAGATGTGGCCTCTCTCTAAGCCAAACTCAGCATATGAATGCATTACCTTCCTCCCAGCATGGGATGGGACATAACTCCCAGGGATGAGCCTCTCTGGCACTGAGGGATTGCTACCAAGCACCAATTGGCAATGCGACTGGAAAAAGACCTTGAATAAAAGGGGGTACAGGTAAAGACAAATGAGTTTATAGGGCTAAATGAGTCAGGAGGTCATCCAGAGGTAATGCTTATGTATATCTCAGTAGATTCTCTTGAATTCCAAAGTGAATATCACCCCAAACATTGGGGCTCCGAGGGATCTGCAGACACCCAGGTCCTATGTCAGGGCAGATAGTTCCAGAGTTTGGTGCCTTGACAGTGGGCCCTACTTTGGAATTTGTGCTCCTGAGTGTGACAGAGTTGAACTCAACTCTTTCTTCCCTGCAAATGGCTCATCTGTACCACATATTCAAACCTATACTTGGTCCTGGAGTTTGTAGGTGTACATCCAGAGACTTGAGTCTTTGGGTTCTTCATGTGGCAACTGGGCCCGGAACCTCAGTACAGCGGCAATTCCTATTCTACAGCTCATTGGACTCACCCAGGTGGGGAGATGATGATGGACAACAGCCATCCCAAGGAATGGAGAGAGTCTGCATCTTCAGGCAGGATAATCCCATCCATCTTCCCCATGGGATATAAGCCCCCTCTCAATCACCATCCCAGATTCCTCAGGATGGGGCAAAGAGCTATGGACTAGAGTGGACTTACTGTTATTCTACTATAGACATATTGTGATTCAAGCAATGGAAGAAATTAGAACATTGATGTGGAGCCAGTGGCCACTGGAGGCTCTGGGAGCAGGGAGAGGGAAAAACAGTTGTACTACAGGAGGGTTTTCAGGACTTGGGAATTGTCCTGAATGACATTACAATGACAGATATAGACCATTTTATATCATCACATAACATGCAGAACTGTGTGTGAGAGAGTGTGGTCTACAATGTGAATTATGGTCCATGCTTAATGGCAAAGCCCCAGGATGTGTTTATCAATTGCAATTAATGTGCCATCCTAATGAAGGATATTTATGTGGGAGGTTGTGGGAGGTGTGAGAGGTGGGACATATGGGAATCCCTATATTTTTTGTGTAACATTTATGTAATCTAAATTTCTCTCTTTTTTTTAATTAAAAAATTAAAAAGAAAATAAAGAGAGTTCTGAAGTTTGAAAGGAATAAACAGGAGAGAGAGATTTGGAGGAGAGTTTAAGATCAACTAAAAAGACAAAAAGAGAAATAAAAACATATAATGTACATAACCCCCAAAAATATGGCTAATAAAAGTAATTCCTTGAGAGTAATAACACTGAATGTTAATGGATTAAACTCAACAGTTAAGAGACACAGTTGGCAGAATGGATAAGGAAATATGACCTATCTATATGGTATCTATAAGAAACCCACCTAGACACAGGGATTCAAGGAGGCTGAATGTGAATGGCTGGAAAAGAATCTTACAAACAAAGAGTAACCAAAAAAGGATGGGAGTAGCTCTACTAATATTGGACAAAATAGACTTTAAATGCAAATCTATTGTAAGAGAAAAAGACAGACACTATATATTAGTGAAAGGGGCAATCTTTCAAGAAGAGAGAACAATCATAAATATTTACATGCCTAAGAGGGGCACCTCAAAATATATGAGGCAAACACTGGAAAAACTAAGCAGAGATATAGATGTCTTTACAATTATAGTGGGAGATTTTAATACACCATTATCATTATTAGGCAGAACATCTCGACAGAGAATCAATAAAGAAACAAATGCTTTGATTAATACATTACAGGATCTGGATCTAACAGACATATACAGAATATCCAAATTGGAAAGGAAGAAGTAAAAATTTCACTCTTTGCAGACGACATGATCCTATACATAGGAGGCCCTGAGAAATCTACAACAAAGCTTCTAGAAATTAAAAATGGGTTCAGTAAAGTCTCAGGCTATTAGATCAATGATCAAAAATCAGTAGCATTTCCTTACACCAATACCAAGCAATCTGAGGTGGAAATCAAGAAAAAGTTATCATTTACAATAATAACTAAAAGAACCAAATACCTAGGAATAAATTTAACTAAAGATGTAAAACTTATATACAGAAAAGTACATAATGCTGTTAAAGGAAATCAAAGAAGACTTAATTAAATGGAAGAATAATCCCTGTTCATGGATAGGAAGACTAAACATCATTAAGATGTCTATCCTACCAAACTTATATACAGATTTTTTTAAAAATTTTATTTATTTATTCATTTATCCCCCCCTTGCTGCTTGTGCTCGCTGGGTCAGCTAACCACGCCGTGCGGGCGGGCCTGCCCTCACCAGGAGGCCCCGGGAACCGAACCCGGGGCCTCCCATATGGTAAATGGGAGCCCTACTGATTGAGCCACAGCCGCTTCCCTATATACAGATTTAATGCAATCCCAATAAAAATCAACACAGTATTTTTTAATGAATTGGAAAAACTAACTACAAAATTTATTTGGAAGGTTAAGAAGCCCTCAATAGCCAAAAACATATTGAAAAAGAAAAATGAAATTTGAGGTATCACACTACCTTACTTTAAAACATACTACAAATCTACAGTAGTCAAAACCTCATGGTATTTGCACAAGGATAGAAATACTGATCAATGGAACCTAATTGAGAGTTCTAATATAGATCCTTGCATATGCAGTCATCTGATATTCAAGAAGCCCACCAACCCCACTCAACTGGGAGAGAATGGCCTCTTCAACAAATGGTGCTTGTAGAACTGGATATCCATATCCAAAAGAATGAAAGAGGAACACCATCTCACACCTTATATGAAAATCAACTCAAGATGGATCAAAGATCTAAATATAAGAGCCAAGACCATAAAGACCTTGGAAAATAATGTAGGAAAATGTCTACAGGATCTTGTAATGGGAAATGGTTTCATGAATTTCACACCCAAAGCATGAGCAGGGAAAGAAAAAATAGATAAATGGATCTCCTAAAAATTAAAAACTTTTGCACCTCAAAAATGTCATCAAGAAAATACAAAGGCAGCCTACCCAATGGGAGAAAATATTTGGCAACCATATATCTGATAGGAGCATACTATCCTGCATATATAAAGAAATCCTACACATTGAAAAGAAAAAGAAAAAGAACCCACATGGGAATCCCAGTGGGTTCCGTGTAATATTTTGGGTAATCTAAGCACCTCTTAAAATATATATATATATATATATAAATAACATTTTTGTAAGCAAATACACATATATGCATATATATTTATATATCATTTTGCAAATGTTTGTATGTATTGTGAGAATTTTTATTTTTACCCACAATAAAAATAAAAAAAAATAAAAAAAATAAATAGGCAAGTGACCTGAAAAGACCCTTCTCCAAGGAAGAAATACAAATGGCTAAAAAGCACATGAAAAGATGGTCAACATCACTACCTATTAGGGAAATGCAAATCAAAACTACAATAAGATACCATCTTACACCCATTAGACTACCACTATTAAAAAAACAGAGGACTATAGGTGTTGGAGATGTTGTGAAGGAATGAGAAACCTCATCAACTACTGGTGGGAATGCAGAATGGTCCAGCCATTGTGGAGGACAATTTGGCAGTTCCTCAAAAAACTAAGTATAGAACTGCCATATGATCTAGAAATTCCACTGCTAGGTGTATACCCAGAAGAATTGAAAGCAAAGACACGAACAGATATATGCACACCAATGTTCATAGCATCATTATTTACTATTGCTAAAAGTTGGAATCAACTCAAATGACCAACAACAGATGAATGGATAAGCAAAATGTGGTACATACATACAATGGAATATTACTCAGCTTTAAGAAGGAATACAATGCTAACACACAGGGTAACATGGATGAATCTTGAGGACCTTATGTTGAGTAAAGCAAGCCAGGCATTGAAGGATGGACAGTACATGACCACTCTGATATGAGTGGTCTCTGAGCAAACTCAGAGAGCTATTGTCTGGAATACAGTTTTACAGGAAATAGAAAGGGAGAAGAACATTGTGAGCCAACACCCATACAGACATAATCTATGGTAAGGTGAAAGTGTAGTTGCATATTAAAGGGATATGACAGGAATTTAGTGATATTATTGGTTGTGTGGTGCAGGTTTGTTAGGTAGGTGGATTGGGGATGGTGGGTTGGGAGGTCCAGGGAACTGGGCGGAGGGTTGGGAGAGGGACCAGGTGAACACTAGAGAATTGCAGGTATGTGGTTGAAAGTACAAAGTTCGAAATGCTCTTATGGCAATAATGACAAGAAAGGGTTACTGGTTCGATAGGGGGGCATTTAGGACAGGACACACCTGGAGCAGGCTTCTAGGGAGTGTGTGAGTGATCATTTTGTCATAATGTGTTGTATCTGCGGGTGGAGGCCCACATAATGAGTGGGAAGAAGTTGGACTCCCATCCTCAGGAAGACTGATTTGTTCACAAATAGAGAGGCGGGAGTCTATCAAGAGCATGGGTGGTTCCTAGTAGGGGAGGACAAACCAGTGTGTCAAGACCTCAATGCTGTTGCATGTAACTATGAATCTTGTCATCCAAGGAGTGAAGCCAGTGGTCACCATAGGCCCTGAGGGGAGGAGAGGGAGGAATAGAATATATCAAATGGGGTATTTAGTGGGCAATTGAAGTGTTCTACATGATCTTACAATGATGGACACAGGCTATTTTAAATATTGTCAAAATTTATAGAAATGTACGGTCTAAAATGTAAACCATAATGTAAACCATTAACCATGTTTAGTTGGTTTCACTATTTGTATATCAGTTATAACAAAGATACCATCCACATATAAAGAGGTATTAATATGGGAAGGAGGAGAAGGGGAGGATATTGGGGATAAGAGAGTCCCCTGTATTCTCTTTGTGTTTTACTGTGACCTGAAACTTCTTTGAAAACAAAACAAAGAATAGTAAGATACCGGGGAATAAATGGAAGAAAATGCCACTGTACAGACAGGACACCAGATATTCAGTGATGAAAGGCAAATTTTTTAAAAAATTTTTCATTATTTTTAGTATCCCAATCTTTTAATTTTATCTTATTTTTAGTTATTTTTAAATTTCTATGTATTTTATTTCTTATATTAATACTTATCATTATTATTTAATTTTCCTATGAATTGTTTTTGGCTATTTTAATGGATTCTCTTTTGAAGAAGCTTTGGACCACAGAAGGGTTACAACTGGGGCAGGGGAGGAGCATTGGTGTGGGGTGTCAGTGATGGGAGATACATGGAAGGAAGTTCACCTGGGCATATATATATAGTATATAAAAATGTTCAAATGTCTAAGGGGCATTGTCACAGTACGTGGAGTCTCACACAATAACCAAGAGAATATTGAATTCCCATCCTGGAGTGCTCTGCCACATTCTCTAATGGAGCAGCAGGAGTCCCCCAATTGTAAGGGCAATGACTGGTGTGGGAGGATGATCCACTGATGGGCCCTTGATATTGATGACTATGCTTATGAGCCTTTGCTCTTGAAATTGAAACTTAGCCTATTGTTATGGGGTGCCTAAGGGTTGCCTCCTGAGAACCTCCTTGTTGCTCAAATGTGGCCTCTTTCAAGCCAAACTCAGCATATGAATGCATTACCTTCCCACCAGCATGGGACATGACTCCTGGGGGTGAGCATCCCTGGCACCAAGGGATTACTACCAAGCACCAACTAGCAATGCAACTGGAAAAAGAACTCAAATAAAAGGGGGAAAGGGTAAAGACAATGAGTTTATATGGCTAAGAGACCTCAAAGTGAGTCGGGAGGTCATCCCAGAGGTAACGCTTATGCACATCTCAGCAGGATCTCATAGGCTTCCAAAGTGGATACTCCCCCAAATAGTGGGGCTCCTGAGGGCTCTGGGGACACCCAGTTCCCATGGTCATGGCAGATAGCTCCAGAGTTTATTGCCTTGCCAGTGGGCTCTACTTTGGAGTATGTGATCCTGAGAGTGACAGGATTGGACTCAATTATGTCTTCCCAACACATGACTCATCTAGCCCTTCTACTTAAACCTATATTTGGTGCTGGAGTTTGTAGGTGTACGTCAAAGAGTGTGGTAGGGACACCTAAAATGGTACCCCCAAGCGGCTAAAATGCCTGCCAAGTGCTACGTGACTCCCGGCATGAACCTGAAAAGACTTCTTTCAGTCAATCCTCAATGTCCAATCATAACCTTTTCTAAAAATCTTCTTTTTTGCCAGTTACTATGTACGTCACCCCTCTTCCTCCAATCATGTCCTTAACTCACTTCCCTTATCAGAACCTATATAAACAACAAACCTTCCTGTAATAAATTAGACCTGCGTACTTACCTCGTCTCCGCGGTGGTCTTTCCTCCGTGCGCCCTCCACGCCGTCTGGGCCCCCGAACACTGGTTGCCGCTCAGCGTTCTCCTTCTGCCAACAAGTGGTTCGGAACAACCACAATTGGCGCCCAACGTGGGGCTCCCCACCTCTCGCCGCGCCCCAACGGTAGGGCCTCGTCTTCTTATCGGCCTCAAATAGCGGCACTAAGATGCTTTTGTTGTTAGTAATATTTTGAGGATGCTCTTTATTCCCTAGTTAAAAATGTTTTGCGACAATGCAAGGTATTGTTGGCAGGGTGCGGTATGAGAGCCCTGTATGATGTTATGTATGTTTGTTTTATAAATTCACAATTATTACTATACACTTATTGTTTATGTATGTATATATATGAGTGATATATGTTAATAAATTGAAAAAAATGAAAAAAAAAAAAAAAAGAAGCACCGCAACCTATCTGAGACCCAGGAGAAAACACTCGTCCTGCCACGGCCTGCCAAAAAAGGAACAATAAACCATGAGTAATACTTTTCTCTCAACTCCTATCCTCTTCACTGTTACTCCCTTTCTATAACTACCATTCTTACTATACTCACATTCTTTATTTTCTAATGGCACCCCCTTTTAAAATCCTCGCCCTTCTCCTTCTATTTCCCTCCTTTTTGCTTGCTAATAATGATCATCAACCTTTTAACTGGACATTACAGCTTTGGCAAGAAGAAATCACCCTCCGTTATAATGTCACATCCGGCGCTCCTTCTTTCACCCTGCATGCCTGTTGCCTTACCAATATGGGTATTAGCAGTCCCAAATTCTCTGTCCTCTACCCCCAAGGCTGCGGCCCGCAAGGCAATAAAATCCCTTCCCTTGACGGGCCCACATCCAAAGCTTGCTACCTACGACAAACAGCACGGACAGGAGAGCCCTCCCTTATAGCAGCCTCGGCACAGGTGTCAGGCTATTACATTTGCCCCTCTTCAACAGGTTCCTCCCACTCCTCCTGTCATGATCCCTCACATTATTACTGTCCCTCCTGGGAATGCAAGTCAATAGCACACGGATGGTCCAATCCCCCTAACAATGACAAACACATAAAAGCTATAGGCTGGCCCAATATCACCATAACAGTACAAAACCCCGCCGACGTCCAATGGCTATCTGGCCGCACGTGGGGAATTCGGCTCTACATGGGCCATTACGACTATGGCACCTTTTTCAAAATACAAAAAACACAGCCCTCTCCCCCGCCTACCACTGCAGTTGGCCCCAACCCAGTGCTCAACCCACAACCACTTCCTCCTCCTCTGCCCTCATCTTCTGCTTCAGTCAGCATACAGTTATCCAACTCCACCAACATCCCACTCTCACTTAACACATCTTTGCTGTCACTCTACAACCCACTTTTATCCCTCCTTAATGCTTCCTTTCTGGCATTGAACTCTTCCAGCCCTAACTCTACCCAAGCCTGCTGGTTGTGTCTCTCTTACATGTCGCCCTATTACGAAGCTATAGCCATTAATGCCTCTTACAACAGTTCTACTGACCCCAATCCCACCTCTTGTAATTGGAACCAAACAAAAATAGGACTAACCGTCCAATCAGTATCCCACAGCGGGCTCTGTATTACAAAAATTGGAGGCTCTGTTACTCCCTACATAAAAACTCTTTGCAACCTTACCAATACCCCTGAAACAGATGTAAAGTTTCTGCTACCCCCCAATAATACAAAGTGGCTATGTTCTTCTACCGGTCTCACCCCATGGCTCAGTGTCACAACTCTTAACACCACTGGTGAAACTTGCGTGCTCGCCACTGTTTTCCCCCGCATCTACTTTCATGATAATAACCAATTCCTTGACTCCTGGCAGAGCAACCTTCTACCAACTCATGTACAAAAACGAGAAGTTATCGCTGCCGTCACAATCGCTTCCCTTCTAAGTATCACAGGAGTTAGCACTGGGGCTGTCGCCTTGGGTTTACAACAATCAGCTCTTACCTCTATCAAAAGGGCCGTAGATGAAGATCTAGCCCGTATAGAAACCTCCATCTCTCATTTGGAAAAATCTCTGAACTCACTATCTGAAGTTGTCCTCCAAAATCGCAGGGGACTAAACCTCCTCTTCCTAAAAGAGGGAGGAATTTGCGCCGCTTTAGGAGAAGAGTGTTGCTTTTACGCTAATCACTCCGGCCTTATCAAAAACAACATGGCCCAACTTAGAGAAGGACTAACAAAGCGAAAAAGAGAAAGAGAAACAGCTTTAACAAACCCCTCTTGGGAATTCAATGGAATCCTCCATTATTTCCTCCCAGTGCTAGGCCCTTTTATAACCTTTCTTTTTATTCTAGCCATTGGACCCTGGGCTGTTCGTAAAATTATCAGTTTAATTAAAGAGCAAGTTAATGCCGCTTTGAGCCCCTCTCCACAGGTTCACTATCAACGCCTGGCCACCCGAGAAACCGTCACCTATACAGCACCTGACAACAAAAGGAAGACCTATACAGTGCCCGGCAGCAAAAAAAAGCGCCCTAAGCTTAAAAAAAAACACCAAGATGCATCCCATAAGAAAACCCGGATTCCCCATTATAACCCAAATCCCTAAGTGCTTTGTCCCCCTGCCTTCCTTTCCTTCCTTCTCTTCCACTCTACACCCACCGCTCTCTCTTGGGTCATTGCCAAAAATCTAATGTTCGAGCACAAAGATTACCATCTCCCCAAAGGGGAACCGGCAAACAATTCCTGAAACTTGCCATCAGTGGTACCGCTGGGTGCAAGGCAAAGCACTGCAAAGGAGGGCATAAAACTAAGCCATTTCCAGGGTCCTTGAGAAGTATGCCTCATTAGCATAGGGGTTGCTCTGCAAATATCCCCTCCCGCAAAAAACAGAGCAAAAAAGACGGCCACTACAATGGGTGTGCGCAGCCCAAACTGTAGTCACGGAGTACGGACGGCTAGAAGGGGACGCCCCTAGCCTACTGTAACCTAACAACTGGCTTGTCGATTCTTCGGGAATAAGACCTCTACTTCCCCCAGCTGGTTAATGCCAACCTCTCTTTCCTTTAATAAAAAGAAAGAAAAAATTATGGTAGGGACACCTAAAATGGTGCCCCCAAGCGGCTAAAATGCCTGCCAAGTGCTACATGACTCCCGGCATGAACCTGAAAAGACTTCTTTCAGTCAATCCTCAATGTCCAATCATAACCTTTTCTAAAAATCTTCTTTTTTGCCAGTTACTATGTACGTCACCCCTCTTCCTCCAATCATGTCCTTAACTCACTTCCCTTATCAAAACCTATATAAACAACAAACCTTCCTGTAATAAATTAGACTTGCGTACTTACCTCGTCTCCGTGGTGGTCTTTCCTCCGTGCGCCCTCCACGCCGTTTGGGCCCCCGAACGCTGGTTGCCGCTCAGCGTTCCCCTTCCGCCAACAAGTGGTTCGGAACAACCACAAAAGAGACTTGAGTCTTTGGACTGTCCATCTGCCAGCTGGTCAGTGGACAACTCCTACTCTACAGTTCATTGGACTCACCCAGGACAACTAACAAAGAGATGATGATGGACAATGTCCATCCCAAAGGAAAAGAGAGAGTCTGCAACTGCAAGCAAGGTGGTTCTATCCATTTTCCTCAGGGGATAGAAACCCCCTCTCAATTAGAGGGGGAGTGGACAACACCATCCAGAATCCTCAGAATTGGGGAAAGAACTATGGACTAGAGTGGACTTACTGCTATTCTACTATAGACATATTGTGAGTCTAGCAATAGAAGAGTTTATATCATTGATGTGGAGCCAGTGGCCACTGGAGGCTCTGGGAGCAGGAAGAGAGTAAAACAAGTATAATATGGGGTTTTGGGGGGACTTGGGAATAGTCATAAATGACAGTGCAATGACAGATATAGGCCATTTTATATCATCACATAACGTGGAGAACTGTATGGGAGAGAGTGTAGACTACAATGTGAATTATGGTCCATGCTTAATGGCAAAGTCCCAGGATGTGTTTATCAATTGCAACGAATGTGCCACACTAATGATGTTTATGTGGGAGGGTGTGGGAGGGTGCAGGAGGTGTGGAGAGTGGGGCATGTGGGAATCCCTATATTTTTTGTGTAACATTTATGTAATCTAAGTACCTTTTAAAAAATAAAAATTAAAAAAATATTTAAAAAATGAAAAAAATAATAATGTGTCAGTCTTCTACTCAAAAGAAACTTCAGTTTTACTCTTAATCCATATTACACAGATGTTTTGCTTTTGAAATGTATTTGAGTTATTAAATAATAAGTGCCTGGATGATCATTTAAAGAGAAAATATTACCCTTACCCAGCCCAGATAAATCTTAAGTATCATGACCTACAACATGAAGTGGTGCTAAACTGAAATTCAAGTAAGTTTAATTTTTCAGGAGGTACCAAAGTTCTATATTTATTATTCATTGAGTCAGTACTACTGTTGAAACTCATTTTTATCTTGATATTATTTCACTTAGGAACCTGAAAATAATGAAAATGAATCTTATATTGCAAGATGGAATGATCTTGTTAGCTATGGAGTTTGAATAGTTATTCAGAACAAGATGAAAATGGGCTCCACCTATAATTATGAAGTGAGTACTGAATGTTAAGTATCTATAGCCATTTATTTGTGTCATTATCTTAAAAGATTAAGATGCTTTAAAACAAAACTTTTAAAAGAATATCTAAGATTTAGGGAATTATCTTCATAAATAATTTCAAATGTCTATGCTTTCAACTGTCTGCTGAGTTAGGAGGCCAAGATTCATGAAAACAACAATCACTTGAAAATTCCCTAGGAAAATCTTGCATCATCATTTGGTTTCTTAAATCCATGGCTGGGTTTTTTTTGTTTTGTTTTGTTTTGTTTTTCTTTCTTTCACTTGCACTTTTAAAAAGAGGATATCCAAGGAACTGTTTCTTTAAACTCTTACTGAGTAGCATCTCATGTACTCTGTCATCCACAGGTTATCTGAGGAAGAAAATAGCACCTTTTTATTTTTCTCCACATTCACAGAGTGAATTTGAGAAGTCCATTTCCTCCTCTCCAATAGTCTTCTGCTCTTGGCTCCTAATGCAGGGTCAGGAATCTCATGCACAGAGGCAGAAGCTCAGACATTGTGAGTTTTCTGGCCCCCTGTAGCTGTTTTTGTCTCCAGCCATAGAGAGCAAATGGATGCTTGTTTTCTTTTCTTTTAATTGATGGTCTTTGAGGACTTTTGAGTGCTTTTCTATGTCCTCTGGGAAATAAGACACTTTGATATTGTCGAGATTCAGAACTCTTGGGTAATTTATCAGCTTCTTTGGTTCAATTTGTTGTTATTCAGGTTTTCTTCTACTTTCACTGACAATGCTGGGGAGCCCACTGTGCTGGCATCCAGGTCCTGGTCCCCCAAGGCCTCCAGCACCATGCCCCACCTTTCCTGGCCCTCTCACACCACTGATCTGGGAAGAGAGGGTGGCAAGGGTGAAGCCAGAGTGGCTGAGGGCACGGTACACAGGGAGCCCCTGCTGCCCACCACCACCAAGTTATCCAAGGTGTGGTCTGGGCCCCATTCCTCCCAGAATCAGGGCCTGCAGTTCCTGGGAGCAGGGTGCAGAGTATAGACATGTCCCAGCATGGCTTTTGGTAGCACTTCATGTACTGAATCTTCACCTTGCTCCTGGGGATCATGGTCCTATCTGCCCCATTCTGGCATGCTCCACTCACCTTGCCTCTCTGATATGACCTAAATGACCCCAGACACAAAACAGATGACCACCTGCCACAGCCTGTCCCTATACTGTTTTATTTTTTTTATTTCCTTTTATTTTATTTTATTTTTTTATTACCGCCCCCCTTGAGTTTGTGCTCACTCTCTGCTATCTGTGTCCATTCACTGTGTGTTCTCCTGTGTCTGCTTGTCTTTTTTCCTTCTCATCTTTCACTTTAGGAGGCACCAGGAACTGATCCCAGTACCTCCAGTGTGGGAGACAGGCACTCAATTGCTTGAGCAACCTCAGTTCCCTGGTCTGATACATCTCTCACTGTCTCTCCTCTGCATCTCCCTTTATTGCATCATCTTGCTGTGCCAGATTTCTAAGGCATAGGCCATCAGGTCTCCACCACATGGGCCAGCCTACCTTCACCAGGAGGCCCCAGGACTCTAACCCAGGGCCTCCCATATGGTAGATGGGAGCCCAATCACTTGAGCCACATCCATTTCCCCACTGTTTTAGTTTAACAGGGCTCATAGTAGGTTGCACATGTAAGTAACCAGCTATTCTGTGTAAAAAGCTATATCTAGGTAATCTAAGCACCTTTTAAAATATATATATATAAAATAACATTTATGTAAGCAAATGACATATATGCATATATATTTATATATCATTTTACAAATATTGGTATATATTGTGAAAAATTTGATTTTTACCCACAATAAAAAAAATAAAAAAATAAAATAAAATAAAAAGCTGCAGCTCTGGGCTTTTGAAGCCATTTTCTGCTGCTTTCTCTTTGGCTCCTACCTCTCCACACCCATGTAAGATTTTGTGGGCCCATCATAATCCTCTAAGGGTGACATCCTCTTCTAAGGAAAGAACATGCCAGGGGTCTGTGGTTTATAATCATTTTGGATCACAATCCCCTTTGAAAGACTGCTATCCATACACTATCTCCCCCAAAGAAATAGAGGTGGTTTATTATTTGGGAGGGCTCATGTTCTCCTAGACAGAACTCAATCATTGGTAAGGGCCTTGGACCTCAGCTTAACTCCCCTGATGTAACTGGAAGATTCTAAATTGAAACTCAGAACATTTCAAGGCAGTTATTTTTAGAGAAGTTTAAAGAAGTAGGGGAGGTGAACTGTGATGGGGTTAGGTGAAGGAGATAGAGGAGAAAGTTAAATTCTGTCTAAAAATCTGTGAAAGCTATGAACATTCTCTCTAAAATATTCATTGGCACATACCCAACTTTCTGTACAGTTTGAGGGGATCAGGGAACACACAGGTTAAGGACCCTTGGATGTTCTTTATTATCATGTTCATATCTACAGATTTTCACTAAGTAGCAGTTTCCTAACAAAAGCCTATCATCATGGAGCCCCCACCCTAGAATTTAATGGCACATATTCAGAGACCCCACCCTAGAATTTCATATTCTAACTCTTCTCCCCTGTCACAGGTCAAAAAAGAATATTCACAGCAATGAGTGAGCAGAGCATTCATGCATTGCCCAGTGATGACCTGAGGACCACTGTGAATCTCTTGATCCAAGAGATCACCTCCAACAGGCCTGGTGAGGGTTGCTTGGGTTAAAGGGAGTCCCAAAAACCTGGGTGCCCAGGCTTTGGGGCACAAAACTGAGACAGAACAAGACTGCCCAATTACCTCTGTCCCAAGACATTCAACCCAGGTGGGACCAAATAGTCCCTGACCCTGTTGTGAGGGAAGCCTAGTGAGCCAGACCTCAGCACAGGAACCAGAATCCCCTCAGGTTGTGCACTCAGGCTGCCTGGGTTGGGACCTATGCACCATGGTCTGGGTGTTTAAGACTAGACATAGAGGCCCAGAGAACAGTGAGGGGGCAGGATCCAATATTGCCCTGACACCAGCCTGTGTTGTCTAGCTGCATATCAGCACATCCTGTATTCATCTTCTTCCTTGAGTAGGGCAGGATCAATAGGGCCTGTGATCTCTGGGACCCTGCTTTGCATAAGCTAGCTCATTCCTCATGCCTAGGCAACACTGATATTGGCAAAGGATGGCTAGTAGGGAGATGAGAGAGAGAAGTGCGCTCAAGCTGGGCTGTACACCTAATGATACTGGGGCAGAGAAAGCAAGAAGGTGACCGCTTTCAGGGAAGTCCTACCAGGGCTGGTCAGAGAGAGTTGGAGAACTAGCCAATCCCCATGAAGGTGTCAAGAACTAGTTTCTTTGCCTTGGTTTGGACACAGTCTCCTTACAGAACTTATCACAGTATGGACTCTCTGCAGAAAAATGTAATCACAAAATGCTATGTACACTCTCAGGGATACATGAAGCCCAAGAGGCACACCCAAGGTTTTCTGGGAATGTGGTTTTTAAACATTTCTAATTTGAATTCCCTGACTGCTTGTCAATACCACAAATTACCAACTTCCACACCATACTTCCCAAAGCAGCTTCTCAAGGGCCTGAGCCCAATCCCCATAATTGTAAACATGCTACCATGGGTGCCTGCATGCCCAGGACAACGTGCATAAGGACATATACAGCATGGTTTCATTCTGGCCCCATCTCTTCTCCAGCCCTCTCAAGACTTGTGATGAGATAGAACAGCTGATGTAGGATTGTGGAGTAGATGAGGGAGAAGATGATGAGGTCTCTGGACAGGAGTGAGAAAAAAGTGAAGATTGTAGACTATGTGTGGTGGTTCCCTTGGCCCAAGGCTGGTGCTTACATGACCAGGTGAGAAGATGTCTGGGTGTAATTAGGAAGCTAGTGCATGCCATGGATCCCTAGCACCTACAGTGTAGCCAAATGGTCATGGGAAGTTCTTCAGTGGACATCTGGGATCCCAGCAATGTTTGCAACTGGTTATGGCCCCAGCCTAGAGAATATGGTGGATGCTGACATCTACTTCTGGATGGATAAGGATATTCCATGAAGAATGTCTTCTGGCTTTGCACAGCCTTTGTCCAACAGGAAGAACCACCACCCACCATCAGTATCTGCCTGAGACAATCGAAAGTTAGAGTTGGACATGACCCATTGAGAGGAGGTCTTAGTTTGGGTTTCCTGACTTAGCTGGCAGGGGCAGTGAGAGGCAACTGTTCCATGATCATAAATGACCAGTCTGGATTTGAATTTAAGTACCATTAAGTACCACCATTTGTGGTACCTTGGCAAAGAAAAAGTCCAGTTGGAATTGACATTTTAATAAAATTTTCAAAGAGTCTTTGTGTCTCAGTGGGGGTGGAGGAGACAGAGGGTGACCTGCTCTCTTGAGGCATAGAGCCTTCATGATAACATCATTGGTTTGTTTATTCATTAATTCAATGAAGACTGAGACTAGTCTGATGGCCCTCTCCTCCCATTGAATGTCCTGAGGGTAGCAACAATTAACACAAAGGTTTGATTCCCAAGAAGTCTGCAGCCCTAGAGTTCATCCATTTCTTTTCCAAATACAGGACTTCCTTAGAGGTTCATTGTGAGCTGGGGCTGAAAGAGGAGGAAGGCTGACTAACATAACTGGCTAACAGCGTGTCTTTCCAAACACAGAGAAAATCTCACTGCCTTGAAAGGAAACCATAGCCCAAGAACCCCACCCCTAGACATCTCTACAGACTGCCATCCCCCTGATGAGTCATCTGAGGATAATCTTTGTTCTTGGACAAAGGTTCCCTCTGGAAGTTTCTAATTATCAGGGCCTTGCCCCCCCCCCCCCACCCCCAAACACAGGGGCAACCAACTGCTGTCCTCCACACTCTCTGTGCCTCAATGCAATCTGGGGGCTCCACATGAGCAAGAACATGGGCATGGTGCACGAGGTCTGAGCCAGTTATGGTGAGCTGTGTATAGCCCTCCAGCTGCTTGGGGCAGGCAAGGTCCAATGACTGTAAGAAATCCTCTGAGTCCTGGTCCAGCCATATGTCCAGGATGGAGGAGGTGCTGCTGGGGATAGATGGGCAATCTGTACAGTGGGGGAATGGGCTGTCCTTGCACACGGCCATCCAATATGTAACACTCCCAGGTACAGAACTCCTGTGTCTGCACCTGCCTGTCCAGTGGACAGCATCTCTCATCCCCAACCCCACTTGGCCTGTGCTGGCAATGGCAGGACTGGGCTCCTGTATGGAGCTAGAAAAGAGCCTCATTTGTAGGATTTTCTTCACCTTTGGTCTGACCAACTCTCCCCTTCTTTAGCAATGTCTGTTATACTTCACAGTCTCTCCTCCCTGTTGCCTCCCACTGCAACTCCATGAAGACAAGGAAGGGTTGTGTTGCTGATGATGACTCAACAATAGCAAACATTAGGAGCTTCAAATATATCTGACCCATGAGGGAACTGAGTCTGTCATCCTGCCTCAGTCTGTCCTGAGCCCTCATGGACCCTCAATCCATAGCCCATGCCCTGAGGTGCTGCCTGGGATGAGGCTGTATTGGTAACCAGTTCTCTCATGGGCTGGAACTGAGCCTCCAAGGTCCCCTATGCATCCAGTGACCCAGCACCCCAGATACAGCTCACTTGATTCTGGCCTTCCTGTAGTCCTTCAGCCCTGCCTTCCAGTGGACATCATATACACCAACTTCTACTTGAGGTAAACAAAACAACAATAACTAAAAAGAGACTAGGAACTGTGAAAACTGAACTTGCTAAAAAGAGAAAATGGAAGCATGGCTAAACTGATTTTTTTTAATGGCTAAAATATCACATCCACTGTTCTACTAGAGATAATTTTTTTTTTTAATTTAAAGGGACTTTTTCCTGCAAAACCAGAACAGTTCTTTTTTGTCCTTCTTTTAACAGAAGTCACAATAGTGTTCAATTGTAAATACCAAGACAATTTTTGAATAAAGGATTTTGGACAGTCATTGAATAAATTGTCAGTGTCTTAGTTTGGGTTTTCCAAAATACAGTGAGATAATGGTTTGAATAAAAATTGTTTATTCAGGAAGTACATGGACCACCAGGAGGGGAGGGAAAAAGTGATATAGGAAACAGAAAGTAGCCAATAAACAATGCATATCAAGTCTTCTTCCATTGTGGTTGTCTGGGCTCAACCATAGAGTGAGTCTCCACAAATCACAAACCAAAAGGATTAAAATAGTCTATATTCAATCATACCAAACCTACCCTGGTAGAGATACTGGAAAGTGGTGTAAAATACATGACTGAGTTAAGGAACTCTAGTAGCAAGACATCCAGGATATTTATATACTAAATTCTGTAAATCTTGATGAAGTCTACTCCTAGTCCTAGGGACTATTAATTAATTCTCTGACATTTCTGACCTGATGTGTTAGAAAACAACTCTTTTTCATAAAAAGTCACCAGGCAAAATGATCTTGGCTTTGTAAGTTGGCTGGAACACACTGAATGAAGGGCCTAGGTATATGGAAAAGCACCTAGAGCAATTGCTCAAAAACTAGAGGAAAAGGGAGTGGATGTAGCTCAAGTGGTTAAGCACCTGCTTCCCATGTATGAGGTCCTCTGATCCCTGGTACCTTTTAAAAATAAAAAATAAAAAACAAAGAAACAACTCTTATTGGGGAGTAGATGTAGCTCAGTGGTTGACTGCCTGCTTCCCATGTACAAAGTCCTGGGTTCAATCTCTGGAAACTCCTTAAAAAAAATCTCAAGCTAAACACCATAAAACTTTATTTAGAAATATTTACAGAGATTTAAACCAATCAAGAGATATAGAACAGGAGTTTACTGTCTTAAATTAAGATGTAACTTCTTCTTCAATTGATCTCTAGATATAATGCAATAAAAATCTCAACAGGGATTTTTAAGAAACATGATAAGCTGATTATAAAATTCATATTAATGAATAAAAAGAGAAAAAAAATGATGGCTGAAAAGGACAAGAAGACTTGGCCTGGGAGGCAACAAAAGTTATTAAGAAGGTACAATAATTAAAAGTGTGGTACTGGTAAAAAACATAGGTGCATAGACCCCATGCATAGAGGAGGGAATTCTGAAGGAGATCCACCAATTGTGAAACTT
This sequence comes from Tolypeutes matacus, assembly GCA_026826555.1. NCBI lineage: Eukaryota > Metazoa > Chordata > Mammalia > Cingulata > Chlamyphoridae > Tolypeutes > Tolypeutes matacus. Next base: position 102,433,416 of record JAKSZT010053887.1, on the reverse strand, counting down.
TGTCTACTATAAAGTGAGAGTGGGGAAACAAAGGGCTGTTTCATAAATTGAGCTTCAGAAAGTAAATGTTATTACTAAGGATTAATCAGCAATGCATTTGAAGAAAGTCCATGATCAAAGAGGGGAAATATTAAGGAAAATAGAGTTTTTATGGCCAAGAGATTTCAAATTGAGTCTGAAGGTCATTCTGGAGGTTACACTCATGCAGGTCTCATTCAGATTCTGGAAAATGCCACAGTAAATAAAACCACAAACAAAACTGCTCCTAAGGGTCCTAGGGACATCCTGACACCATAGGCAAGACACAAAGCCACCTGAAATCAGTACCCTATCACCAGTCTCTCTCTGGGAATATAGGGAATATATGAAAAGCTATTTCACCAATATAGCATAGTGATACTTAGGTATAAATCCCCTAGTCATGGTTTTTTATGCTTCTTTTATTTGAATCTATACATTTCAATTTACATGTTAAGTATATTTCTCAGAGACTTAAAGGCTTTGGAGCTGGTGGAGCCCTGAGAACCAGTAGATATGTGGCCAACTCCTACTCTCCAGTTCTTCAGCCCTGCCCCCTGGACAGCTAACAAAATCATGATGATGGACCAGCCCCAGCCAAAAAGAAAGGCATATCTTCAACTGTAAGCAAAACAATTCCATTCCTCTGCCCCATAATATCTACATCCCTTCTCAGCCTGAAGCACAGTGGCCATCATCCCAAATCCCACAAGTTTGAGGAATGAACAAAAATAAAGGGGGAATGTAACTGCTGATTTAATCAAATTTATTGTTATTGAAGTTATCTGATGTCAACTGAGTAACATGTAACATTGATATAAAATAAAATTTTCAATTAAATGTCCATATGGGAAATATGTTAAATTATATCTTTATCTCATAGCGCATAGCCTTCCTCATCCCTACAGATATAAAGGACCTAAATTTCATGAACAATATTTTAAAATCATTGGTAAAAACTGTAGGTATCTTCTAGTCCTCAGGATAAAAATGGATTCCTTCAAATAGTCGAGAAATACTAACCATAAAGAAAATATTAATAAATATTACTATGTAAATTTAAGAACTTCTATTCCTTATAGATGCTGTAAAGAAAGTGAAAAACCATTTGTAATTCAGTACATGATGCTTGCAATTTACAAAACCAATAAAGTATAAATAAATAAATAAATAAATACTCATAGAAATTAAAGTATGTGAAATGACCAGTAAAAATTGGTTGACATATTCAGGTATCTCACAAAGGACATTTAGATAGTCAGGAACAAGAATAGATGTCTTAGTCATCAGTAGAATGTAAATCAAGGCCACAATTAGATACTGTTTTCCTCTACTCAATGTACAATAGTTAAAATATCTGCCAGTACCAAGTTTTGGACAACATGTGGATCTTTAGAGATTTTTTATGTATCACCAATGGGAATGTAAATTTTTAGACACTGAAAAATTTTATTTTATGAAATTGCATTTCAAATATCTCAAAACACAGAAATTTCCTTCCAAGGTGTATACATGAGAGAAATTATTTATTGTGTATACCAGGAAACATGCAAGACAATTAACAAAGCTTTACTGTTTGCAGAACAAAAACCTGGTTGGGAGGAAGAAACAAAATTCCTTTAATAAGACAGTGGATGAAATCAACTATGATATATCACAGAATGGGATATTTCACAAAAAAAATAAACTACAACAATGTTCAAAACCATGACTGCATCTTAGCAATATAATATTCAGAGTACTTGAAGATTCAAAGATTTCCTAGATCATGGTTATATTCTTATAAAGTGTAAGTGAGGCAGACTAGTTAGGGAGTAGAGATGAATTTGCAACCTGGCAGAAAAACCACCACCATTAAACAAACGGCTGTGGATACCCCACAAGATGGCTGTGGAGAAGCCATGTGTTGGAAGAACCTTGAAAGAACACCCATTTAGAACAGGATTTATTCCAGAATCAAGGAGAAGCCCTGGATGTTCTCAAGGAACCTTTGTGTTGGGCCCTCCTGGGGGATTGAGAGGTGGATTAATCTATCAAAACAGCGAACAACTGGGATTCTTCTCCCTACATTAGCAAAGGGGTAGAATAATTAATGGTTTAAAAAGCAAGTGCAAAATCCAAACTGCCCTGTCCCTTCCTTGTCTCCCCCTGCTTAGATCAGCATGCAAGTAAGTCTGGGGAATTGTAATCTGTAATGGGTAACTGTAGTCTGTAAATCAGTCCTCTTTATCTCTTTCCAGGTCCTTTCCTCCCTACCTGGGACCCATAATCTGTTATTTTCTCCCATTTCTCCTCTCTCCATTCCATTCCTTTGGCCTAACCAAACTGGCTTGCACTTAAAATTCATTTTTTGTAGCTTACCCAAGAACCTACAGAAAATCCAGCAATACACATCAATATATATAGACATAGAAAAAATAAAACCATATAAAAGTAAAGTAATGGAATAACCAACTCAGGATTTATCTTGGTTGTTTTGAATTTAAGGATTGGAAAGTTAAGATACAGGAAAATCACACATACACTGATATGTAGATTCAGAGATGGGCCTTGTATTTACAACAAAAAATGGATTTCTTAATAAATTTAAAAATTGCATTTATCTATTCAGCCACAGGCAGAGCTGTATAACCTCAGACCTCCCCAAATGATGTTAGTGTGTCTATGAAATGCAGACCATTGAGAGGCAAGCACTCTAGAAAGTGTGCATTAAATTGGCAGCTGGATTATGAGAAGAGGGTGAAAGGGGAGACACTGAACTTTTCATGGCCAGATCCATTCTCAAATTTACAACCAGAAAATTCACTCAACCTCTATGGAGAGAACTAAAATATTCAGCATGAAACTAAAAGTATTTATGAAGAATGTTACCTGAAACTGGAGGAGTGGGAAAGATGATTTTCCAACTTACAAAATCAATTAAATGTATTGAACTACCCTGGGAAAGGACAAATATAATCATATTGATAAGCTAAAAAATTACAGCTCTAAGTTCTATGCTATTTTCAGAAGGTAAATAAAATGATACACCTGATGAAAATAACAGAACTTCAGCCTGAAATAAAGAAATGGACAAAGATATATCTGACTTTAACCATTCTAAGATTAATCTTTTTTATCTCATTTTAATATCTCTGAAATATGTATATATGGTATCTTAAAATTAGTTATTTCTTACCATGATGGCATAATTTATTAAACAGCATTTTGCTTTTTTAGAGATCTATAAATTAATGACACATCTTACAATGACTATCTTATTA
>JAKSZT010053887.1:102411915-102424148 GCA_026826555.1 Tolypeutes matacus | reverse complement strand
AAATGTTCATGGAGGATTTGGATCACAGAAGGGTTACAATGGGTACTGCGGGGGATTATTGGGGGGAGTGTCTGGGGAGGGGGTCGTGGGGATTGGTTCATCCGAATATACATGAAAGATATACAAAATCATTCAAAGGATCGGGGGATGGGGCATGGTCACGATGGGTGGATAATCACACAATAAATGAGGGAATCTGAATTCCTAGCCTGGAGAGCTCTGCCACAGTCTCCAAGGGAGCAGCAACAGTCCTCTGAGTGTAGGGACAGTGCCTGTCAAAATAGGATGACCCACTGATGTGTTTTTTTATTGATGACTACCCTTGTGAGTCTTTGCTCTTGTAAATGAGACTTAGCCTGCAGTTGTGGGGTGCCGAAGGGTTGCCACCTGAGAGCCTCCTTGTTGCTCAAATGTGGCCTCTCTCTAAGCCAAACTCAACATATGATTGCATTACCTTTCCCCCAACGTGGGACATGACTCACGGGGATGAGCCTCCCTGGCAACGAGGGATTAATACCAAGTGCCAACTGGCAACACAACTGGAAAAAGACCTTGAATAAAAGGGGGAAATGGTAAAGACAAATGAGTTCAAGTGGCTAAGAGACTTCAAAGAGAGTCGGGAGGTCATCCCAGAGGTAACTCTTACGCACACCTCAGTAGGAGCCCATAGAACATCTAAGTGCCTATCACCCCACTCAGTGGGGTTCCTGAGAGCTCCGGAGACACCCTGGTCCTATATAAGGGGGAATAGCCCCAGAGACTGATGCCTTATCAGTGGGTTCTATTTTGGAATCTGTGCTCCTGTGTGTGACAGAATTAGACTCAAATAAGTCCTCCCTGCACATGGTTCACCAGTCCCTTCTATTCAAACCTATATGTGATGCTGGAGTTTTTAGGTATACTTCCAGAGACTGGAGCCTCCCGCCTACCTATGTGCCAGGTGTGCATGAAATCTCGGTGGAGCTGCAACTCCTACCCTACAGCTCAATGGACTCATCCAAGTCACCTGGTGAGGAGACAACGATGGGCAATGGCCATCCCAGGGAATGGAGAGGGCCTGCATCTGCAGGCAGGATCATCCCACCCACCATATCCATGGGATATAAGCCCTCTCTCACTTGGAGTTGGAGTGGACATCACCATCCCAGTCCCCTCAGGATTGGGGGAAGAACTATGGACTAGAGTGGACTTGATGGTATTCTGTTGTTCACATATGGTGATTCTAGCAATGCAAGAAATTATAACAGTGAGGTGGAGTCAGTGGCCACTTGACGCTTTTGGGGTAGGGAGGGGATGAGCAGTTGAAATACAGGGGCTTCTTTGGGAGTTGGAGGTTGTCCTGAGTACTGTTGTGGCAATGGATGTAGGCCATTTTAAATCAGCACACACCACTCAGAACTGAGTGGGAGAGAGTGTGTTCTACAGTGTGAACTGTGGTCTATGGTTGGTGGCAAGGCTCCAGGATGTGTAAGTTCATTGAGGGTGGTGGGCCACACTGTGGGAGATGTTTGTGTGGGATGTGGTAGGAGGTGTGGGAGGTGGGCAACATGGGAATCCCAGTGGGTTCCATGTAATATTTTGGGTAATCTAAGCACCTCTTAAAATATATGTATATATATATATATATAAATAACATTTTTGCAAGCAAATACACATATATGCATATATATTTATATATCATTTTGCAAATGTTTGTATGTATTGTGAGAATTTTGATTTTTACCCATAATTAAAAAAAAAAATAAATAAATAAATAAATAAATAGTCTTGCAAAAAAAATGAGCTATAGTTAATATTAATATTAACTCTTTCATAGTTTGCAGCAACTATTTCACAACAATGCAAAGTCCTGCCGGTGGAGTGATAAAAGTGAGACTGTATGATGATATGTATGTTTGCTTTTTACTGTACATTTTTATTGATGTATATTCATGTATGAATGACACACTACAATAAAATTTTTATAATAAAAAAAAATTTACCCACAATAATTCTGGCAAAAACAAATTAGTTTATTTGAAAGTGAAAAAAGTCATAATCTAACACAAAATATATGTCTGCTCAACATAGCCACAAGGAAATTAATTCAAAGGAAAAATGTTAAAATTAGTGGAATATATATGAATGATAATTGCAGAATACAGAATCATCTAACCTATATATATTTTCTATTAGTACTTCTCGAAGAAGCCTATTAGAAATACATACTGAATCAGAATTTTAGAGTGGGCTGCCTGAATGTACATCATAATGAACTCCTTAATTGACTTTACCCATGCTTAGAGAAGCACAGGGAACTGCAATTTAAATTGCCATTCTCCAACTTCATTCCTTGCAGCCAGAGAGGAAGTAATGCAAGGACAGATGGTTTGAGATTATGACTGGGAAAGTCCAAAGAGAAAAAAGAGTGGGATGAAGCATGGAAAAGAAAAATCAGAATGTGAATGGGGCAGAAATGAGAGAAATGAAACTTAGAGATTGGGTATCCTATGCCTCTGTATTTGGAGCTGTTGATAATTAAACAATGTCAAGAATCTAGTTTGTGTTTTTGATGAATATCTCACAGGTGTCTTGTACATTATTCCAAAGGAAGAGATTGTGTGCAGAGAAATAAAGAGAAAAATTCATGATGGAAATGTGTAATTGGTACATAATTCAGCCCAAGATGGCCTGTGTGTTGGTATTGTGTGTTGTTCAGTTTTTCACAGCAGACTGGGGCATGTTAACCCCCCTAAATCCTACCCCAATGTGAAACCCAAATCCTTGTACAACCAATTGGTTTAAAAATAGTACAAATAAGTGTTTCTTATCCATTTAGAGCTGATCTGTTTTGCATACCCTTCACCAAAACTATGTTCAATATCTGCTAGCCATAGAAAATGTAAAATCCTGTTGTTATAAATTCTGTGCCTAGGAAATCTCTGACCTGGGGTATCCCACCATGCTGATTACCAGACATCATCTTGAGTGCTAAGCCTCGCCCCCCACCCCCTTGCTCTCTTCACCTTCTGATGGTCTTTGCAGCATCAGGAAGGTCCAGTGTTATGAAGATTCCCCCCTCCCTGGCAGCTTGTTCAAGTGCCATCCAATAAATTTTGTGTGTTGGTGCCATCTAATGGTCAAATGTCTTAATAGAGGGTTGTGCATCTGAAATCAAATTTAAAAAGAAAATCAGAACTCTTAAAAGACCCTGTCAACTTTTTAATAACAATTTTTTTCCAAAAAACACATGCAGATCAATAAAAAATAAGGGAATGAAAGATATTTGGCAATGGAGAGTTTGGCAGAAGACACTGTAGTAATTCAGGGCAAAGGCATTAAAATGAAGTAAAGGTGGGTTTTAATCCTGTTTCCCTTCTTATATCATGCCTAACTTTGGAAGAAACTGCAATTGTACAGCAATTTAAAGGACAATAGAAATATGTGAATTAATTTATAATGCACATGTTCTTGGAACCCAAAACTTTAACACCTGGCAGTGTCTTCCACACATCGAAACCAAAAATTGCACAAGTTGAGGATGATTATTGCCAAAGCACAAATGTTGGGAAATGTGTAACAATATGATCTTAGAAATAAATAAGTTCAAATCCCCAAATGGAATGTCTACATTAGTAAATGAAATTTTATTTTGTAGATACACAATGTTAGGAGAACAAAAGCCATCTGAAGAGAGCTGACCTAGGCAGCTTGGGATAAGAAAGGGAGTAGCCATGACCAAAAGCCTTCTGAGTACAAGGCTGGCATCTACTGGGGCCCTGGCACCCCTTCTGCAGTGTTCCAGGCCTGCTCTTCACATTTGGAAAAATACTGCTCCTCGCCTCTGTTTTGAACCAGGAGACACAGAGTGTATGGGATTCAGCAACTCAACAGCAAGTGCCTTTTTTATGCTCTTTTGCTTTTTAGGCAGTTCAACAGTTAGGAGGGAATGGGTGGGGGATTAATCCTAGGAGAAAAATTCTTGAGAAGGCAAGGCCTAATGATATTAACCTAAAAATTCAAGGATCTTGGAACAAATTATCCAAAGTTAAACTTGTATTGGTAATAGATTGGATTACAGGGTTAAAAGAAAAAATATTAGTGGGACTGAGGAAGGAAAGCTATTTTGGTAGAAAATCCTACTGCTACTGTGGGGAAAGATATGGAAATCTAGGTCTCCAAGCAGGTAAATTCTTGGGGAATGCAAAAAGTTATATTTGGCCATACTAAGGAAATGAGAGAGACTACAACTGCAAGCAAGATAGTCTCATCCATCAGACCTAATGGATTGCAGCCCCTTCTCAATTAGATGTAGAGTGGACATCACCATTCCAGAATACTCAGGATTGGGGAATGAACTATGGACTAAAGTAGAGTGACTGGTATTCTACTATAGACTTATTGTGATTCTAGCAATGGAAGAAATTATATCATTGATGTGGAGGCAATGGCCACTGGAGGTTCTGAGGGCAGGGAAAGGGAAAAACAGGTATGATATGGGGACATTTTCAGGACTTGGGAATCTTCCTGAATGGCATTGCAACGACAGACACAGGTCATTATATATTTTGCCATAACCGTCAGAACTGTGAGGGTAGAGTGTAAACTACAATGTAAATTTTAATCAGTGCTTACTGGCAATGCTCCAAAATGTGTTCAATTGCAATGAATGTACCACACTAATGAAGGATGTTGTTAATGTGGGAAAATGTAGGAGGTGTGGGAAGTGAGGAATGTGGTAATCCCCTATATTTTTAATGTAACATTTATGTAACCTAAGTATCTTTTAAAAAATAGGTGTAATGTGGTAGCATTTTTGGGACATTGGAATTGTCCTGAATTATGTTGCGGGGACAGATACAGGCCATTATATATCTTGTCATAACTTACAAATATATGTGGGAGAGAGTTTAAACTGTAACGTAAACTATAATCCTTACTTAGTGGCAATGCTCCAATATGTTTTCATCAATTGTAAAAAATGTACTGCACTAATGAAGGATGTTGTTAATGTGGGAAAGTGTGGGAGGGACAGGGAGTAGGGCATATGAGGATTCCCTACATTTTTTATATTACTTGTTATAATCTAAGTATTTTTTAATTAAAATATTTAAAAATTAAAGTGAAAAGCAAAAAAATATATATATATATTATATTCGGGATGTGGCTGAGGGCTCAACAGCGATAGTTGCCTGATTCTTAATTTGGTCTTTCACTGTCACAGTTCTGTCTCTTACTGTAAAATTGCTATATTGAAAGGTTCTCGGGATGTATGTGTGGGTGTTTAACTGCAAGAAGCTAACATTTCAGGCTCCAGAAGCTGACTGGGTTAAGGAGCAATTATTTATTTTCTTCATGAGTGACCCACAGCAAGTTATCTAGGCTTCATCATCTCTTTAATGGAAGCCAAATTAGCTCTCATTTCACAAGGTCATTTTTATAATACATTTTTTTAAAGCACTTTTATTCAGACTTTAATTGATATAATTTATTTTAATTTTAATTTAATTTTATTTTTTTACCGGGAGGTACCGGGGATCGAACCCCGGTCTCTCCATATGGTAGACGGACGCCGAACCTCTTGAGCCACATCCGTTTCCCTATAATACATTTTTTAATATACTTTTTTTATTGTTTAAAGAAACTCAGATTATATAAATGTTACACAAAAAATATATAGGAGATTCCCAAATGTCCTGCTTCCTAGCCCTCCCACATTTTTTCACATCAACAACATCCTTCATTAGTGTGGGACATTCACCACAATTAATGAACACATCTTGGAGCATTGCCACTAGGGTGGATTATAGTTTACATTGCAGTTTACACTCTCTACTGCACATTTTTGCAAGTTATTACAAGAAAATACAATAGTCTGTATCTGTCATTGCAATGTCATTCAGGATAATTCCCAAGTCCCAAAATTGCCCCCAAATTACACCTATTTTTCCTTTTCCATCCTTTCAGAACCTCCACTGGCCACTGCCTCCACATCTATGATAAAAATTCTTCCATTGCTAAGATCACAAGTCTAGGGAGAACAACTGTAAGTCAACTCTAGTCCATCATCCATTCCACAATCCTGAGGATTCTGTGATGGTGATGCCCACTCCACCTCTAATTGAGAGAGGCCTTCGATCCCATGGGGCAGATGGATGGGTCTTTTTGCTTGCAGACTCTCTCTGTTCCTTGAAATGGTCATTGTCAATCACCATGTCCTTGCTAGCTGTCCTGGGTGAGTACAATGAACTGAAGAGTAGGTGTTGCAAGTCTGTTGAGATTCAGGGCTCAACTGGCACGTGGACAGCCCAAAGATTTAAGTCTCTTGGACATACATTCATCAACTCTAGTCTGAACTATAGGTTCAAATAGAGGGGCAAAAGAGCCGTGTAGGGAAAGCACAACTATATCACATTGGGAAGCATAAATTACAAAGTAGGGCCCACTGGCAGGGTGCCATACTCCTGAGCTCTCTGCCCTGCTTGTAGTGTCTGGGTTTCTCCAGAGCCCTCAGGAGCCCCACTATTTGACGTTATATTTACTTTGGAAGTCATTGAGTTCCTGCTGAAACATGCACAAGTGTAAACTCCCAGTTCACTTTGAAGTCTCTTAGTCAAATAAACTCATTTTCCCCTTTCCCCCTTTTGTCAAGGTCTTTTTCCAGTTGCATTGCTAGTTAGTGCTTGGTAGTAATCCCTTGGTGCCAGGGAGGTTCATCCCTGGGAGTCATGTCCCATGCTGGGGGGAAGGTAATGCATTTACATGCTGAGTTTGGCTTAGAGAGAGGCCACATTTGTGCAACAAGAAGACTCTCAGGAGGTAACACTTAGGCAAACTATAATACTATACTAAGTTTCCATTTCAAAAAGGAAGGTCCATAAGTACAGTTATCACAATCAAGGACCCATCAGTGGTCCATCCTCCTTCAATAGTCACTGCCCCTGTACTCAGGGTTTTCTTGCTGTCCCATTAGAGAATGTGGCAGAGCTCTCCAGGATGGGAATTCAATATTCCTTTAGTTATTGTGTGAATCTCCACCCACTATGACAATGCCCCATGAGCACTTGAACACATTCATACACCTTATAGGTATGCCCCAGGTGAACTTCCTCCCATCTCTGACACCTTGCACCAATGATCCTCCCCTGCCACAGTTGTAACCATTCTGTGATTCAAAACTTCTTTAAAATTGAAACCAACAAAATAGCTGAATACAATTAATAGGAATATGATATAATAATGATAATACATTTTGATAATAAAAGTTAATGCTAAGATAGTAATGCTTATTTTCATCATTATTGGTATTATCTTGGATGGAAACATAACCTTAATGAGAACAATGAGCATGCTTTCTACATGTGGATTGATTTTTTTTTCACTCTCATATCATGACCACGTTTAATCCATGTTAAACATTCCATGGACAAAAGCATCAATGGATAAAAGTATAGATTCTGAGACTTCTTGGAAGATGGTGAAAGACATGGGATTCTCTCTTCTCCCAGAAAAATAGCTGGAGGACAAGCAGAAATGGCAGGGACAAAATGTTCTAGGGTTTAGGAAACCAGGGGAAGGCTGGACACCACACAGAAGAGAGAAGGGGCAAAGGAAAATAATCTTGACAGCAAAACTGTCAGTTAAAGATACAGTTGCAGCTTCTGGTGCCCTCCCCCACACCATAGACAATTTTGAATTCTCAGGACCCAGGCCGGTGTCTACTGACAAAGGGGACAAAGACCCACCTCCCCAGGAAATGGGAGAAAGAAGGATGTAGCCTAATACCAACTCAGCTTTTGACACACAAATTTGGTCTGCTGTGACCCAGGAGCCCTTCCTGGTTGGGGGGCCACACTATTGTTTGTTTTGGGAGCCTGAATGGAACTAAAGAGATATGACCTTCTTGATTTCCCCCTCTACAGACCAGGACTGGTTGTTGAGGATGCAGTGGGGAGTGGAATTATTTCCTACCCAGGAAAAGAGAGGGGGATGCCATCAAAGACTGGAGAACAACCTTTGATGATGTTTGAATTATGAGGCTCTTAGCCTTCAGGCATTATCCTCTATCACATTGATCCAGTCCATGTTGTATTGAAAACACTCTGACCACGCTTTGAACTGAGAGGGCAGTCAAAGAATACCATCTGCTGGAAGACCAAGGAACAGAATGTGAAGAAATTAAAAGTAAATAAGTAAGAGAGGCTTTCTCCAGCCTTCACAGCCTCCCTCTCCAAGGTCCTTGGAAGAGTGTCTGAAACCCATTACTGAACCCAAGGGTCAGATTTGAGCAACTAATAGGGACAATCCTAAAGAACCAGAACAGATTGATCCAAGAATCAAAGAACAGCAGTAACACACAGCCTCCCACCATTACAACACTATGAAAGAGAAAGAAATTGATCATCAGACTAAACTCACCATAGTTTAGTCTAGATGCCTAGACATCAGCAAAAAATTACAAGTTATACCAAGAAAATGAAAGAAATGGCCCAAGCAAAAAGGTATATCAAAGCCCCAAATGAAACACAGAATTTGAGAGAACTAATCAACAAGATTTGTACAAATTTCCAAAATCAAATTAATGACTTGAAAGACAATATCGTTAAAGAGATAAAGAACATCAGGAAGACATGTGAGCACATAGAAGAATTTGAAAATCTGAATAGAAAAATAACAGAACTCATGGGAATGAAAGACGTGGGAATGAATGTATCCCACAGTTAGCACCCAGCCCTGTTGTGTGTGATATTCCATGTTATGAATCACCCCCTCCTTATAATTCATACATCTTTGAGTTTCTTTTACCTATTGAGACATCAGCTGAGGTCTTTTACATTTATTATCTCACATATACTTGAGAATTAGAAGCTAGAATGTTCCCCATTGTGTAGGTGGAGAGACTGAGGAGGTGCTGAGAAGTGCCCAGAGGGCACTCAATGCTGAGCTAGGCCTCTGATGACCAGCAGGAGTAACATAAATGAGTGAGAGAGGAGATCCAGAGTCCTAACTTTATGGCTGGGATCTTGGTGCTGGTGCCAGCTGTTCATTCTATAAAATGGGGAAATTCTCTTAGTACCCAGGAGGGAACCCCTAACAAGAGTAACTGCTCCACACACAAAGCTTGATGGTTGGTCTGTCTTCCTTGCCTCCCTCTACCTCACCCTTACACCAGGAAGAGCCTCTAGACCCACTTGACCTCTGCTTCTGGGGTCCTGTTAGAAAGGAGAGGTCATAAAAGGTGAAGCAGAGGGAGTATGCCAGCCTTCTCTTCAGCTGGGACCCAGGGTGTGCTGCCAGCCTCCAGGTCCATCCTCATCCTGACCATCTGCATAACTGGGCTCTCAGGGTTGAATTTGGGGACCATCAGGGGAGGGGGTAAGACATTTCAGTGTCCCCTGCATCTCCAATCTTTCCATATCAGCCAGACCAAGCATCAGACTGGGTTTGGGCTGGCCCCAAGTGACAAATGGGCACAGAGCAGGTAGTGGCAGGGTACCAGGTATATCATGCCTGATTGTTCCTGTAAGCCAGACATTTGGGGCATAGAAGGACTGTTAGAAATGGTGGCACTCACATGTGCTCCACAAAGCCCACCACTTACATCTGTTAGTTTGCCTTCTCTGTAATTCTGGGGAGATATGGGACCGGCCTGGACCCAACCTAAGGAAAGACCTGGAGTGCTATCACAGTGGACCCTGGCAGAGGTGAAGTGGAGTGGCTGGGTGGGACTGAGGGTCTCCCCACCCACCACGGACTGAATACTTGCTGCCAGTCTAAACACAGCAAATTGTCAGATCCTCAGTGGCCTGGGTTGGCACAGACTCTGGGAGCAGTGCTGCTGGTGGGAGAAGGTGACTAAGGCAATGCACCCCAAACCCAACAAGGAAAGAGGCCAGACCCAGAACCCAGCATGGGTCACTGCCCTGCACTGCACATGGGCATGGTGGACAGCTGTTGAGAGCCCTGTGTCCCAAGCTAGGACTGGCAAGGAGTGACCCAGGCTGAGTATGATGGCAGATTGCCAGGTGATGCCTTGCTCAGGCCCATTTCCCCTGACCAGGGTGGTAGGAGTGCCACATGCCACAGCCCGTACTTCATCAATATGGAGAGAACTGGCAGCCTGTTCTCTCTCAACAGGCCCTTATTCAGTTACAACTCCAACCCCTCATTATAAAACTGGAAAGTGAGGCTCAGAGAATAGTAGATATTAACCCAAGGCCCAGGAATGGGCAGAGTCCAGGAGTAAAGTAGGGTTAGGTTCTCCTAGGTCAGGGTTCTTTGCTTACCTGAGGTTGGCTGTGGAAAGAGAGGCCCTAAAATCCTGGAGACCCCTGCCTCCCCCTCCCCAATCCTGGCCCTTTAAGACAGCATCCTCACTTGAGCACAGATGCACACACTCATACTCACATACACACACTCACTCATTGACTTATGGGTGGGAACCTGGGGATAGGGGCAGAGAGAGATTCCAGAAGGAGGTAGCCTGGGCTTTATGAGTACTTAAAGAAGGGAAGGCAGGTTCCTTTTGAGCAAACCCCTGACGAGTGTCACCTTATACCCCATCCTACATCCTCAACAGCCAGGAGGTTGTGCTCATTGTCATTAGGGTGGTGTTGGGCCTGTGGTTGACAGGCAGCCACTTCTTGAAAGATCTCAGGACCTGGCCACCCTCCTCCTCAACTGTCACCAACCCTTATTCCTCCAAAGCCTGGCCTCATGGTGGCCTGCCTGCCTGATAATCAGGATCCAGTCATGGACAGTGCACAAGGGGTCATAAACTGGATTTGGAAAGAACTATCATTGGGCCCCCCAAGTGGGGCCAGGTGTCTTTCCCTGAGTTGACCTGTTTTTCTCCTTAGATTTTGAAGTGGCAGGTAGCTAAGGTAAAGCTTGTGAGGAGGCCTTTTGTGCAAGATGGGTTGAGGTCATTGGGGTATCAGCATAGCTTGGTCCTTAAACTCCAGTTCCTAGGAACACCCACCTCAGTGCCCACCTCTGAGGAGCAGGAGTTGGTTCAACTCCATTGAGGCTGAATCTTCCATTTGGGCTGGTTCTGGTCTAAACCTTCAAGTTGGGAGTTAGGTTCACACCCAGGACAGGCCAAGAGGCCAAGCAGGAGGGTCATGGATGCAGAGGGTTTGAAATCTCACCTGAGGTGGGCATGGACTGGCTCTCTCCAGCCTCATGGCTTAAGGGAGGTATCCAGAGTTTGACTTGAGATTTTGTGGCTTCTTGGCTCATATTCAACACCCTCTACTTAACCTCCTTCCTTGGTCCTGAGCTTCTGCTGCAGTAATGAGTTCAAACACTGCTCTAGGTGCCTGGAACTCAAAGAGGGTGAAAAATCCTCCCTATTCATGGTTGGTTACTTACTGCACCTGAGCAATGTGCTAAAAAGACAGAAAATTGCTGTGCTAGCTGTGCTCCCACCACCTTAGCCCCAGGTCAGGATGATTGTGTCCTTTCTTCAATGTGGTTCTCCATTAGGTACCCAGAGTCTCCTGGTGCTTTTGAATGCTAGGCCCCAGGCTGGGGTCCTGTGTGCATTCTTCCTCTTGACCCCTGAAATGCCCTGCTTGAGAGCTGTGGCTGTTCTTTCCATTACACAAATGAACTCACCAAGGCTGAGGGCTCAAGACATGGCAGAGCCTGGAGGCAGATCCTCTTATGAGAGACAGAGTGCTGGGGACTTGTGGGTTTGGGAAGGCACTTGGAAACCCCTGGCATAACACTCTACTCCTACTCCAGTGTGAATATGAGTTATTCCTGAGTGGAGCTGAGACCTATACTGCACAACCATCAAGGCAGGCAGGCTGGAGATCCTGGGGGAGAACCAGTGCCTGCCTACTAGGAGAGCAACTTGTCCTATATCATCATCTTCCTGGGCTCCTACAGAGCTTTCCCCACTCAACAGGTCCTGGATCTGCAGTTTGAAAGGTGAGTATCTCCTCTCTCCTCCCACAGTCCATTAATGGTTCTGCCACCCACTAGCTTGTGTCTGGGGAATGCATTTCACCCTGAAACCTCAGTTTGCTCCTTGGAAAAGTAGGGTGGTTGGAGGACCAACCTACTGGGGTAATTGTCAGGATGAAATGAGAGAAGCCCTTGAAAGTGCATTCATTTTATCCAGCTCTGTGGAAAGAGCAGGCAGAGGAGAAAATGTCCATGTGTGACATTTTCCTCTCCCCGTGAAGGAGCTCTGCCTGACTGTATTAGTCAGGGTTCTCTTGGGAAACAGAATCAGCAGGAGATAT
>JAKSZT010053887.1:102383787-102406915 GCA_026826555.1 Tolypeutes matacus | reverse complement strand
CACACTCACCCTTCACTAACCCTTGACCTTTGTTAAACCTCTTTTCCCATATGTAATGTTTCTTTGAGTCTCCATTTTGGGTGATCCCTTTCTTTATGTAGTCAGAGCCTGGATTGCTAGGGGTAAGCAAGGGACCCCAGACCACTCAAATATCTGCAAACATGATGCTAAAGGCTATCACATTCCTCAAACATTTAAGAAGTGGCTACTATGTACTGACACTTTTTTCAGCACTGATTTTGGGAACCTAGCAGATAGAAATTCTGCCCAATTCACATATCCATTCCAGTCAAGGTATCCATCAGCAACACTAGATATCATCAGCAAGTGGTGCACCAGTAAAATATGACACAGTCAGAGGCTTCTTGAGATGTGTGTTTGGTGCATACCAGGTCCCATCCAAGAAAGTGAGCAATTATGGGAGAGGAAAGAGGGGCTCTCCTTAGCCCAGAGCAAGATAGGGATTGAGTTGGTTGAGCCAGGTAGGGGCTGGGCATAGTCCCAGGCTCACACACCCTCTGATGCTAACTGGAAGGCAGGGCTGGAGTCAAAGTAAGCTGTGTCTGGGGTGCTGGGGTGCTGGATACAGAGGGGACTGGGGCTCAGAACCAGCCCATGAGAGAACCAGTCCCCAACACAGCCCCATCTCATCTCCACTTCCCCCACTACTACCTAACCAACCACAGATCTGGATAGTAGGTGTGATGGTTAGGCTAATGTGTCAACTCGGCCAGGTAATTGTGTCCAGGTGTTAGGTCCAGCAGGCACTGGGCTAATTGTAATACAAGAGCATTTATGGACTTCAATCATCAGTGAGTTTACTGCGTGGATGGCTGATTGCATCTGCGTCAATCAGGGAGATTACATCATCAAAGGGTGGTGCTTTTATCCAATCAGTTGAATGACTTAAAAGTGGAAGTGATTTCAACATTCAGAGAGAATTTCCCAGCTCATCGTTGGACAGGCAACTTCTCCCAGAAACTCATCAACGACCTTTCATCGGGCTTTCATCGGGCTTTCATCGGAGCCACTGGTTTGCAGCCTGCCTGCAGAACCTGGACTTGTGCATCCCCACAGTTGCGTGACAGATTCTTAAAAAATTTCATATTATTGACAGATATCTCCTGCTGATTCTGTTTCCCGAGAGAACCCTGACTAATTCAGTAGGTTACTGAGAAACCTGCTACTGATCAACCTTGGACCTCAGCCCTGCATACTTCACAACTGGGGGGCTGCAGTACCACACACCTGGTCTTTGGGAGTACAGTGGCCATGGGAAGAAGAAACCCACACATGACATGTAGAGAATGAGACAGCATCTTGGGGTATGGGCTAAGGATTGTGGGTCCATGAAGTTTCAGTAGAGGCTGAGGCAGGATGCAGACTCAGTTCCTTCATGAATCAGATATTTATGAAGCTCCTAGTGTATGCTAGTGCCTAGACATCATGAGCAAAGCAACCCATCCCTGCTTTCATGGAGTTCCAGTGGGAGGAGGCAGAGGGGAATGACATAGAAATGAAACAGACTTTGCTGAAGATAGGAAGAGTTAGTCATATCATAGAGAAAATCCTACAATTGAGGTTATTTTCTATCTCCCTATTTGAGTCCCAGTCAGCCACTGCCATCACAGGCCAAGTGGAGTTTGGGAAGGGAAATGTTGTCTTCTGGATTGGCAAGTACAGACACATGAGTACAGCCGCCATGAGGATTAACATGTATGGCCTTGTGAAAACACAGGCCATTCCCTTCATTGTGCAGCCTGCCCATCTACCCCAGCACCATTTCATCCTTCCTGGGAACCTGGCTAGCCTAAGCCTTGGAGCATTTCTTACATTCTTCAGACCTTCTCTGCCCCAAGCAGCTGGTGACCTACATGCAACTTACAATGCTTGGCTCACTACTGCACCACCATGCCCACTTTTTCTTGCTCAGCTGGAATACCTGGATTCCCTTGAATCAGAAACAGAGAGTGAAGTGGATGGGGTTGGGTTCATGTGTACATGTAGAGAGGGGGTTGGACGTGGCTCCACAATGAGGAACCTCCAAAGATGTCCTTTGTCCAGGAGCAAAGATCATCTTCAGGTAACTTATCAGGGGTATGACAGTCTGTGGAAACATCTAGAGTTGGGTGGGGTTCTTGGGGTGGGACAACAACTTCTTTTACTAGCAGTCATCTCTAGGCCTTCCAGCCATCCTTTCCACCCTGGGATGAGGCAGATGGTCCCATAGCACCAGCACAAAGCAAAGGAAGACATTGAAGTAGGCCTCCTCACCCATGGTTCAGAGATCTGGGCTTGGGTGGGGGTGGACATGGATCCACTAAGCTTATCCAGCCTGAGTTGTTTACACTGTAATGAGACAGCCTGGATTATGTCCCCATGATTACCCTTGACACCCCCAACATGCAGTGCAAGACTCCACCAGAGGACATTCTTTGTATTCTGTTCATAACAGGTCCCCCAGGATGCTCCTCCACCCCAGTGCCAGTGTAACTGGGAACTTCTTCACCTGGAAATAGGACAAGCATTTGCACATCTTAGAGCACCCTCTTTTGCCTGCCTGCATTGCTCTTCTCTTAAAAAATCCACCTATGTTGGATACACCTTCAAGACTGTGCCCAGAGAACTCCTTGGGGTCTTCTACAAAACTCAAACTTTGGGGTCAGCTTGACCTAGATTACCCACAATATCAGTTACTTTGAGCTACTTGGCTCTAATTCTAATTTTAATGGGAAATCATTGTAAGGTTTCATGCCAGAGAGTGATCATATCTGACCTTCATTTAATTTCAACCGCTTCATATTGCATATTGAGAAATGAGATCAAGAAGGAAATTGTTTTGCTCAAGCTCACCCAGCTAGCACCCAGCCCTGTTGTGCATGGGATTCCATGTTAGGAAACACCACTTCTTATAATTCTTCTATCTATGAATTTCTTTTACCTACTGAGACAACAGCCCATGACTTTTACAGTTATTATCTCACATACATTTGATGACCCAGGACTAAGAAGCTAGAATGTTCCCCATTTTGTAGGTGGGGAGACTGAGGAAGTGTTGAGAGGTAAAATTAAATGACCAGGGTCACATATCTGATAAGTAGTAGCTAGGTTTGAATCCAGCACTATCTCTTCATGCCAGAAGTCCTGTCTTTACCCAGCCCTTCTCAGTAGCTGTGTGGAGGGATACTTTGGTGAAATTCTGTACAGTTTACAGGATGACATGGTTAAGAAGAATGAGTAGCCAGTAGTCCTGATAGACCCTCATGGAAGTCTTATCTTATCTGTTGTCATTGAAGGTGATGTCACTTCCTTGGAGATAGAGCACAAAGGAACCTGGAACCCTGGTAACCAGGCACTGAGATTCTACCCGGCTCACTTAGCCTGAGATGCTTGAGAGAACAAGATGTTCTCCTGTTGCATTCCTAGGTCCAGAAGTACTGGCTTCAGGAATACTGGGAATAAGACCTTTTTAACAATGTATACATTGACTCCGTCCTCAACCAGGAAGCCACTGGCCATTGATCAGGAAGTTCCCAAAGGTAACATATTGTGGCCCAGGGTCATGCAATTCAATTCATGCCACTACTTTCATCCTACCTGGGCAGCCCCCAATCCTCCTTCCTTTCAGTGTGCACAAGGCATGAGGAACAGGACCATCTTGGGCAGGAGAAAGTTGTCAGGGTATGGGAATGTTGTGGGCCTTTTGGGTTCACATCTCAGGTCAAGGATGACAGGTGGGAAGGCAAGTGGTGGTGGGGAGGCCATGGTCACTATAAATGTTAGACCTGGGGCCCATTCCAAGTGGAGTGGTTGTACTTTCAGACACCCTTCTGTGCCTAACCTGGGTCACAGAGGCAGTATGGGGTTCTCACCCTATGGCAATTCACAGGCAGCCTCTTGAAACCTCCTGCTTGGCTACTGGACATTGTTTTTACAGAGTTCCACACAGAAGGTTGGCAAGGAGCAGTTCAAGAGTCCCTGGCAGTGCTGCATCTGGATGAGAGCATGTGGGGTGGCATCTCCACACCAGGGTCCTGAGACACCTGGGGAAGGCTGGAGGGCCCAGATACTACCTAAAACCTTCTCTGGAGCCCTCCCTTGGATTTGCCATCTGTGTGGTCCACAGCCCCACTCCCAAAGGCTTCTGAGTCTCCATCCTTCACCTATCCACCACCTTGGGAAGCCCTGTTCATGGCCAGGTGGAAAGTCATTTTTCACACATTTGTAGGAGCATCTGGGAAGAGATGCCAATATTATTTTAAATGTCACTGAAGCCAAGATTACCTTTGCATTTTGTTGTTTTTGTCATTCCTTGAACCCAGGTGTCATCTGGAGCAGTTGACAAGACTGTCCTTCACACCTTTTCTAAGACATACAGATCTTCATGTCTTAGAAGATGATATGTGCACGTGCAAAATGCACACTCACATAACATATCCCCTTGAGTTTTCCAGGCCTGTAATAGTGACCTCATTTAGCTGAACAATACTCTAGAGGGGAGGCTGCACAGAGCAGCAGTTCAGCCTCTCCCTGCTCTCAGATCTCGAAGGGATTCCTTTCTGGGGCCATTTCCTCAATGCTGCAGTGAACATGTTACCTGTGTCCTAATGATCTGTTCCCCCTCCTTGTTTGCCAGGACTGACTTCCAGGAATGTGCTGTGCTGGCTGGATTATACACTTGCATAGAAAAAATTAACAGCTTGAGCCATAGAACTTCCAAAAGACTGCAGCAGTTCAGTTTCCTGAATCCCCCAGACCTGGCTGTTAACATCCTCTTAGATTCTGGCCAACCTGGTATCAGGGAAAATGGCACTGCTTGGGTGCTTTGTATTGCAATTATCCCATGAGAGGTGGAGCCCCACCAACCAGCCACCTGGGTTTGCTCTTCCCTGAGCCTTCTGTTCAGATTCTGCATCCTGCAGGGGTCTTTCCCCCACCTATAAGCTCTTGGCATTTACTCATTTCCTGGAGCAGGGATCACCATGGCTGCAAATTCTCAGAAGTCCCTTTAATTCGAAAGAGAAAAATCAGTGAGTTGGAAATCAAAGATGTTCTCATAATTTCTGATTTCTCCTCACACTGCATCCAGGATGAAGATAACTGATGGCTCTAATCTGATGAGATATGAGCAGGCCTTTTCCCTCCATGTCTGGAGGAAGCCACACCTCCCGTAAGACTGAGGGAATATCATGTGGTCCCAGCATGAAAGGCTCTGAGTTCTGATGTGTGTGATCCTGAGAAGCCACTTAAGGAGTCCTTAACTCAGGACAAGTATGATTTATGAAGAATCATTAGGATCATAGTCTTTTCTGGCAGTGAAACAGGGATGTCCTACTGCTCATCAGATAACAGAGTGACAGGAAGGGTTTAATAATTTAATTATTCACACATGTCATCCTACTTTTGAGACCAGGAACTTGTCCTACAGGCACTCCTGCCCACTTCTTGCCTCGAGACACAGAGAGCTTGGGCAAAGATGATTTGCACCACCCCATGCTCTTAGGGTTCATGGGGCAAATGCTGACCATGTACTCTTGCTCTTCCTCTTCCCAGTGTGGAAATAAGTTAGCAGAGAAGAGGGCCCAGAATAGCTAGGTTCACACTGACAAGTTGGGCAATTGGGAGAAGCTTGTGGAGCCCCTGGTGCCTGCCATCCTGGAGGGACCTAAACATCTTCCTCACAAATTACTTGACCTTCACCACCATCAAACAGGTGTTGGAGCAGCTGTTTATAAGGTGATCACCTGTCCCTCCACTGTGATGGCTCTGCCACCCGCCAGCTGTGTGTCTAGAGAACATCACAACAGCATCTAGCCTCAGTTTGCTCCTCTGAAAAGTGGGGTGGTGGCAAGGACAACTTCCTGGGGTCCTCATCAAGATTAAATGGGCTGAGTCATTGAAGGTGCTTCCTTGTGTCTGCTCTGGAGAAAAGTGTTTGGTGGGGAAGGCTTGTCCATGTGTAGTAATTTTTTTTTTCCAGTTTAAGAAGTCCTGCCTCAAAGTGACCTTTGGAAACCTAAATTCTCAATGAAAGGAGGCTTTAGACTCCATCTCTGAGGCTCTATAACTTGAAGTATCCTGAGCCAGGATCACTGGCAGCTGACAGAGGAGCGAGAAAAGGGATGATGCAAATCAGGTTTCCTCCATTCAGCAAATATCTAGGAAGTGTCTTCTATGTTCAGGCACTTTTTAAAGCCCTTAGCTGAATTCACTGAATAAAGCTGGAAAAGTCTCTGCACACCTGGGCTTCCCTTCTAGTCAGGTAGTCAGGTAGCAACACTAGACAATAACAACAGGAGATGTACCCAAGTATTTATAGGTAGCACCTTTATGTTGACTCCAGATATGGAAGATGACTGTGATTTTATTGATGGGGCTGGAGAATGCCAGGAATGTCTGAAAAAGTGAGTAAGCTCTAGTTTAGGAGTGAAGGCCTCCTTCTTCCCAGGTAGAATGGAGAGTATGGGGTTGATGGCATGAGCAATGGAGCAGAACCCTGGCTCCCATGATTACTACTGGAGAACAGAGTCCAGGGGACAATTCCCTGCAGTAGGACAGGATGCAAAGAAAATTGTGGAAATATTCCAGTGTGCAGGGTGCAGAGGCACCCTGGAGGCTGTGAGCCTACCTACATCCCACCCCACATCTGCTTGCCTCTCCAGCCCACCACACACCAGCAACTCAGATCTGGAGGTATGGTGAGATAGCAGCTCACAAATCCACCTCAATACTGAGCCCTGTGAACCTATTACTGGGGAACTGGGGTGGGCTTGCCCAGGCCCTTTGGGAGGCCAGTGTCAGGGGCAAGAAGAGCCCCAAATATGGATTGCAGAGGAAGAGGCATGACCTCAGTGCACAAACAACAGATTGAGGGGCCATGAGGGAGGGCAGGCTGTGGCAGGAGGACAATTTTTATGAAGCTCAAAGTGTGTGCCAGTGCTGTGCAATGAGCAGAGTAGACAGAATACCTCCTTGTCCTCATGGAGGTTATGTTACGGTGGGTGGGGGCCCAGGGGAGACAGAGAAGTATGACAGGAGGGTGATCATCAGAGGGCAGTGTAGCAGCAATGGCCATTCCTCTGACTCTGCTGTTTGGCCACCCCCAGCACCATCTCCTGCATCCTGTGCACCTGGCTGGATATACACCCAGAGGATTTCTTCCAGCTCCTAGACTTCCCTGCCTCAAAGCAGCTAGTGGCCTTTGTGAAGTTCAGCCTGCCTGGATCTGCCCAGGAGAGTGGTGCTCAAGTTCCCCTTTCTTAGCTGGAGCCCATGGAGCTCAGTGAGACAGAGACAGAGTGTGAGGAGCCCTGGGGCTGAGTGCACGTTAGTCTGCATGGAAGGGGATGGGGATGGGTCACAAAGGATGAACCTCCAGAGTTTGTCTTTGTGGCCAGAGTAAAGAGTAAGTCAGACCACTAATCTGGGGGCTTGCAATCTGGGAAGACTTCCTATGTTTGGCATGCTTGAGTGGGGCTGCTGGTACAGGCAGTGTAATCATTCCTACGTTTAGAAGGCTCATAGAACCCCAGTCCTGTTGTTGCATCGTCTTCCTTTTCCTGCTTTGTAAGATGAAAGGATACAAACCACTATGGTGTCACCTCCAGAGTCATTTCTTTCACTGGCACCAAATGTCTGCCTACTCTAGAGCTGCAGGCACCCCTGGCACCACCTCCAGAGCTACCTCTAAATGTTGCATCATTGTTGGCTCCAGACCTGGAGCCTGTGACATCATCAACTGTAATATCATTTACAGAGCTGGTGGAAACTCTGGTGTCACCTCTACTGCCACCTCCAGAGGTTCAGTAACTGATGGCTCTAATCTGGAGCCATCCACTTCACCAGCAGAAGCACCATGTCCAGGGCTGGAGGCAGCTCCGTTGTCACCTCCACTGTCACCTCCAGAAGTTGCTTCATTTCCAACTACAGACCTGGAGCCAGTTACTTCACTACAAGTAGTACCAGTGGATGTGATGCCACATACACTGCCACCTGTGGGTCTGAAATCCATGCCAGCATTACCTTCATCTCTAGAGCCTTCTTGCTCCTCACCTGAGACCCTGGAGATTAGGTTGTGTTAGGCAACATCTCACATCCTGACATTCCCTCCTAAGCTGGTGGCAGAATAGATGGCACTGATGATGTGGTGAGCAGCTGGGCTAGGCAGGGTGGAGCTGCGGTATCTTCTCTGGAATCTGTGCTCCCCTACTTGCCATTCCCTGAACTGGGGTCCAATTACCTGAATCTAAATGACAGATCCACCATTCCCCAAGTTTCTAATTCTGAAGGCCTCATGTTTCCCATTTTTTAAAAGTAGATCATAGGAGACAAACCATAGAGATAGAATAAATGAATGCTTGTCAGAGGCCTGGCCCCTTGGGAGGCAGAGGGGAGCCTTCAGAGGTGCAGCTTTATCCATGACTCACCCACACTCTGTCCCAGAGTCTTAAAATGTATTAGACAATGATGGGTACTGGACATGAGGGCAAGATCCAAACAAAGCCTTTGGTTGTAGCTAGGGGATGGGCATCTGAACAAGAGAGGCACCAGAGGAACAGTTAAGAGAGGCAGAAGCTGCTGCCTCATCATGTGGGGTATAGGCCCCTGTCAGGTGCATAGCAGGAGTGAGTATATACCTTGAGGAAGAATCAGTTTTCCCCTCCCTGCCAGCAAAGGATCCTGGTTCTCCCATGTACTGGGCGGCCTGAGGGGACAGAGAGAAAAACCCTGGGACCAACACCAGGCTCAAGCCACACCCTCAGCCTGCAGAGCTGTGGATGAGAACACTGTTCCTTAGCTTAGGGATAGCACTCTGTGTCTGGGTGTTGCATGACTGGGTTACACACCAATCCACACAGGTGCTGTTCAAGAAGGTGGTGCACTATCATTGTCTGGGCTCTATCTGGTTCCAGCACCACAAGAAGGGCAAGGAGCACCTGACACTCTCCATCTGCACTACTGTCACCCAGTTCAATCATGTGGCAACAGTATCATCACCACCTGCCTTGGGGACAAAGCCATGAAGGCACTAGATAGGGCCAGGGTTGTGGAGCACTGGCTCAAGGTAGCCAGGGTATGTTACCAAGTGCAGTTCTTCCACCCTGGGTTCTGGATCTCACTCTTCCCTTTTAATCAGTCCTCAGGATTGGAGTCTGTGTCATGTTCCCTCCATATCCCAGACCCTACCTGTCTAGTGGCACAGTCCTTTCCTGGCATGTCCCAGGAGCAGTGCAGTTCCTACCTATGTTTCATCCTTAGGGTGAGCTAAAACTGTCCTCCCCATAAATGTCCCTGCTGGGCCCAAGATGTGCCCTGAAGGGTTCCCTTAGCATTGGCATCTTAAAGGGTGTGAGAGGCCAGCTAAGGGGAAGTGATGCTGGAGCAGGAGGGAGTTCAGCTCCTTCTCACTGTTTGTTACCTTATCCTTCCCCAGGAGTGTCAAATCCTCAGGAACTTCTCTTCTCTCCATGCCAACTTCTCTGCTTTTCAGAGCAGCTCAATCCACTGCCTGAAGGAGACCTGGAAGGAAGTTTCCAGTTGGGCTGGCCTCTCTCCACAGTATCCCCAGGGAGAAAAGAGATCTATCCAGGGTTGAACATTGTGCCTCAGTGGCCTGGGCCCTGCTAGAAGGCAGCAAATTCTGGGTCCAGGACCCACTCTGGGGTAGAGCACTCAGTCTCCATCTGACCTAAGGACAGCAGTTCTTCCTGAGGACAAGCGTTCACCTTAACTGTCAGGTATAGAGCTGAGCCATATGGGAGCTTTACAAGTGTTTGAAACAAGGCCTGATTATCTTTTTCCAATTGAAATCAAAATTGGCAAAAAGAGGAGGAAGGCAGGATGGCATCGGCTTAAGTGGGCAATCACCAGCTCTCTAGCAAAAGACAGCTGATTGGGGAGGGGATCCTGCCCAAGTGAGCTGTTCTGGGAGCCCATGGGGTGGGGCCTTTGGGACATCAATCAGGAGGGAGATAGACAGGGAGATAGTTGCTTAAGATAAAACCATGAGTTTTTAGCCCCATTCCTGGAAAACATGGATGGCTAAGCCCCACCCTCAGGGCAGGGAGTCAGGGTGAGCCATGACTACCCCTGGCCACCCACAAGAAGGAACATTCTCTGAGAGTGGGAGGGTTCTGGCAAAGGGTGGAGAGGGGTTTCCTTACTGTGGGTTTGGTTTCCTGGATCCACTTAAAGCTTTGGGGGAGCACACCAGCCAGCTTGAAGTGTCACCAGTCTGACGGGGGAGGCAAATCTGCTGAGGAAGCCTGATTTAGCTCACTGCCCTGGGATACAGAGGCATGGCCTGAGAGAGGACGGAGTCAGCCAATTTGATAGTTCTGCACTGAGGACTATCAGAATTTCAGCTCCCCTAAGGGAGTCAGGCAATGGTAAGTGCTTAATAAGTTTACAAGTGCTTATTTAGGGTCCCCTTGGGAGGGGGGAGATTAGGTCCCTAGTTCGATTCCCAGCTCCTATAAGAGTAGTGATCCACCAGGATATCTAACATCCAGCTGATACCATAGGATGGGGAAAACATACACATTATTTATGTACTAGCTTCTTTTGGGTCCCTTATTTTTCAAAAAAAAAAAAAAAAAAAACGTTCCTTAAAAAAAAAAATTTAACTTAGTTTACTGGCTAAAACCTGCCTCAAAACCTTAGGTCTTTCCTCTTTCCTCCCCCTGCCCTTTTCATTAAATTAGGTGCTGCTAGCTTGTTTCTCCTTTGCTGTGCTTCTTCTTCCTTGATTTCCCATTTTCTGTGTATGCTGATTTTGTCTACCAATGCTATCTTTTTTCCTTCCTTCATCTTTCTATCTTCTGCTTTCTGTTGTTGTTCTTACATTCCACCTTTTTTTTATTAGTCCTCAATTTTACTGGTTTCGATTTCTATCTTATCTATTCTGGTTTCTTGTTTTTATTAACTTTTTTTCTTTCTGTCCTTTCTGTTCTCATTCTCTGTCTCCTCATCATTCTGGCCTTTTAAATCATTCTATATATTTTTCTCTATTCGGTTTCCCATTTCATTGTAGGTACTCCACTTTTTTAGTCCTATTACTCTACACAGCTTACATGAGTTAAATACTCATTTTACTAAGCCTTATATAGCCCCTCTTCTAACTTTTATTATTATTACTATTATCTTTTTCTTTTCTTGCCTCTTTCAATTTCTCAGTCCTTTAACTTTTTTCTTCAAGGGAACATAGAAAAAAACAAGGAAATAGAACAAGAAGAACAAAGTGTCAAAGAGAAAACTTAACACATACACAAAACCAGCAGCTAAACAAAACTCTGGAGCATAGAGAGAAGCTAACCAACTGAATAAACCCATCAAGATAAATTATGTCCAGAGGGCAACAAAAAATTACAAACCATGCTAAGAAACAGGAAGACATGGACCAGTCCAATGAATAAACAAACAAACAAAAAAAAAAAAAAACAGGAAGAGATGCAGAACATCGAACAACTAAGTAGAGCTATCCAAACAAATATCAGGGACAAAGTTAATGAAGTGAAGGGAGAGATTAAGGATATTAAGAAGACACTGGGAGAACATTCTGAAGAAATTTAAACATACATAAAAAGATAAAGGATATTATGGTGATCAATGGCACAATCCAAGAAATCAAAAAGATGCTGGAATCAAAAACAGATTTGAACAGGCAGAAGAAAGAATCAGTGATGTGGAAGACAGTACATTTGAAATCAAACAGATAGTGAAACAGATAGACAAAAAGATAGGAAAAAATCCAGCAAGGACTTAGGGATTTAAACAACAACACAAAACACATGAACATATGCACTATAGGCATCCCGAGGGAGAATAGAAGGGAAAGGGAACAGAAGGAGTGCTGAAGGAAATAAATGGCTGAAAATTTCCCAACCCTACTGAGGGAAATGGATGTACATATCCAGGAAGCACAGCACACTCCAAAGAGTATAAATCCTAATAGGCCTACTGCCCCGACCCGCGGGACAGCAACGGGGGCCCGAAACCTGCCGAGAAAGAATGGTGGGACAAGAGACACGAAGAATGACAGCAAGACAGTGTTCTGATCAAGCTGCAAACTTTATTGAGGGAGCAGGGCTTATATGCTGTTTGGAAAGAGGAAGTGAGTCGGGGCCGGGTGGCGCTCTGGGATTGGAGGGTGTTGTCGCTGGAGTAGGGGGCAGATCTTACTTTCGTGCCTTGTGCCTGCATACTGTTGTATTCACCTGGGCAGTGGCGTGAACCAGAGAACAAAGGAGTAAGGAGGAAGAAGAACAAGGAAGTGACAAAGCAGAGTTTGTGTCTGCGCCATGTTGTGGCGTCCGCCATGTTGCGCCATGTAACTACAGGTTGCTATCGCTTAGGTTGTTGGCACCTCTCTTGGCAGACTCCAGTGACGGCTCCCAACAGTCTACCCCAAGACATATACTTGTCAAAATGTCCAATGCTCAAGACAAAGAGAAAATACTCAAGGCAGCAAGAGAAAAGAGAACTATCACATACAAAGGAAGCACAATAAGATTAAGTGCTGATTTCTCATCTGAAACTATGGAGACAGGAAGACAGTGGTATGGCATAGTCAAGCTACTGAAAGAAAAAATACCTCCATCCACAAATTCCCTATGCAGCAAAGGTGGCATTAAAAAATGACAGTTCAAAATATTCACAGATAAACAGAAATTAAGAGAGTATGCCAATAAGAAATTGCCCTTCCAGAAATACTAAAGGAAGTTCTAGAAGTTGAAAGGAAAAAACAAGAGAGTGTTGGAGGAGAGGGTAAGAACAACTAAAAAGACAAAAAGAGAAATATAAACAACATATGACATATATAAACCCAAAGAAATATGGCTGATGTAAGAAAATCCTTGAGAATAATAACACTGAATGTTAATGGATTAAAATCACCAGTCAAGAGACGCAGACTGGCAGAATGGATATAGAAATATGACCGACTTATATGTTGTGTACTAGAAACCCACCTTAGACCCAGGGATTCAAAGAGGGTGAAAGTGAATGGCTGGAAAATAATTTTACAAGCAAACAACAACCAAAAAAGGGCAAGAGTAACTATACTAATAACAGACAAAATAGACTTAAAATGCAACACTATTGTAAGAGACAAAGATGGACACTATATATTAGTAAAAGGGGTAATCTCTCAAGAAGAAAGAACAATCATAAACATTTATTCACTTAATCAAGGTGTCTCAAAACACATGAGGCAAACACTGGTAATACTAAGTGGAAACATAGATGCCTCTACAATTATAGTGGGGGACTTTGATACACCATTACCACCATTATACAGAACATCTCAACAAACAACACACTCTTAGACAAACAGTGGGTCAAGGAATAGATCTCAAAAGAAATCAGTAACTATCTTTAGCAAAATGAAAATGACAACACAACATAACAAAACCTATGGGATGCAGCCAAAGATGTACTGAAAGGAAAATTGAAAGCCATAGATGCATATATCAAAAAAGAAGAAAGAGCTAAAATTGAAGACCTAACTGCACACCTGGAGGAATGGGGAAAACAACAAAAACTAACCCCAAAGGAAGTAGAAAGAAGGAAATAACAAAGATTAGAGCAGAACTAAATGAAATAGAAAATAAGAAAGCACTAGAATAAATGAACAAAACCAAAATCTGGTTCTTTGAGAAGAACAATAAAATTGACAAACCCTTAGCCAGACTAACAAGGAAAAAGAGGGAGCAGATGCAAATATACAAAATAAGAAATGAGGAGGGGGATATCAGCAGTGACCCCACAGAAATAAAAAGTATCATAAGAGGATACTTTGAAAACTTATATGCCAACAAGAATGATAATTTAGAGGAAATGGGCAAATTCCTAGAAACACAAGCAGCCTACATTGACAAAAGAAGAAACTGATGAACTCAACAGTCCAAATTCAAGTAAAGAGATAGATTCAGTCATCAAAAACCTCCAAACTAAGAAGAGCCCAGGACCAGAGAGGTTCACAAGTGAGTTCTACCCAACATTCCAGAAAGAGCTAACACCAATCCTGCTTAAGCTCTTCCAAAATATAGAAGTAGAAAGGACATTGCCTAACTCATTCTATGATGCCAACATTACCGTAATACCAAAGCCAAAGAAAGATACCACAAGAAAGGAAAATTACAGAACAATTTCTTTTAAAAACCTAGATGCTAAAATCCTCAAGAAATACATGCTAATCGCAGTCAACAACATATCAAATGAATTATGCACCATGACCAAGTGGGTTTCATCCAGGGTATGCAAGGACAGTTCAACATAAGAAAATCAATTAATGTAATACACCACATAAACAGATCAAAAGAAAAAATTCACATGATCATCTCTATAGATGCAGAAAAAGCATTCGACAAAATACAGCACTCTTTCCTGATAAAAATGCTGCAAAAGATAGGAATAGAAGGAAACTTTCAGAACATGATAAAGGGTATATATGAAAAAAGCACAGCTAACATCATCTTCAATGGTGAAATCCTAAAAGCTTTCACTCTAAGATTGGGAAAAAGACAAAGATGCCCACTATCACCACTCCTATTTAACATTGTCTTAGAAGTACTTGCTTGAGCACTGAGGCAAGAAAAAGATATAAAAGGTATCCAAATTGGAAATAAAAAAGTAAATATTTCCCTATTTGCAGATGACATAATCCTACACATAGAAAGCCCTGAGAAATCTACAACAAAGCTTCTAGAACTTATAAAGGAGTTCAGTAAAGCTGTAGGCTATAAGATCAATGCTCAAAAATCAGTAGCATTTCTGTACCTCAATAATGAGCAATCTGAGGGGATATCAAGAAAAAAAATACTCTCAATAGTATCAAAGTATCAAATTCCTAGTAATAAATTTATTTAATGATGTAAAGGACTTATATACAGAAAACTACACAACACTCTTAAAGGAAATCAAAGAAGATTTACATAAATGGATGAATATTCCATGTTCATGGATAGGAAGACTAAACATCTTCAAAAAGTCTATCCTACCCAAACTAATCTACAGATTTAATTCAATCCAAATAAAAATCAACACTGTATTTTTTAATGAATTAGAAAAGCCAACTACAAAATCTATTTGGAAATGTAAGTGTCCCTCAATAGCCAAAGACATATAGAAAAAGAAAAATGAAGTTGGAGGTATCACAGTACCTGACTTCATTTTTTTTTCTTTTTTAAAATTTGTTTATTTTAAGGAAATTCTAGATTACATAAATGTTACATAAAAAATATAGGGGATTCCCATATTCCCCACAACATTTCCCTCCCAAATTTTCACACATAACATCTTTCATTAGTGTGGTATATTTGTTTCAATTGATGAACATATGTTAAAGCATTGCTAATAACAGTGGACAATAGCTTACATTTTAGTTTACACTCTTCATGACATTGCAATGAGGAATTCAGGCCATTTTAAAATTTGTCATAACATATGAAACTGTTTGGGGCAGAAAGTTAACATCTTTGCTTTTAAATTCTATTTTGTCTGAGAGCTATGCCAGCTCTTTTTTTTTTTTTTTTAAGTAGTTAATTTTTCTGTCAGTATAACATTTTGAAATATTATTTTTACATTAGAAACATTACATAATTACAGATAATTCATGGAAAAGTAAAATGTTCACATATACTCTGCTATTGTTGATACTTTGTATTTGTGTGGTACTTTTTTGTTTATTTTATTTTAAAAGATGCGTAGATTACATAAATGTTATACACAAACTACAGGGATTCCCATGTTCCCTACTTCCCACACCTCCCATAATATCCCACATAAAATCTTTCATTAGTGTGGCACATCACCTGCAATGGATATATACATCCTGGAGCTTTGCATCTAAGCATGGACCATAGTTCACATTGTAGACCACACTCCCTCCCACACAGTTCTGCATGTTATATGCTAATGTAAAATGGCCTATATCTGTCATTGTAATGTCACTCAGGATAATTCCCAAGTACTGAAAAAGCTCCTGTATTACAACTGCTTTTCCCTTCCCTGCCCCAAAAGCATCCAGTGGCCACTGGCTCCACTTCACTCTTGTAATTTCTTCCATTGCTTGAAACACAATATGTCTACAACAGAATACCATTAAGTCCATTCTAGTCCATAGCTCTTCCCCCAATCCTGGAGAGTTTGGAATGGTGATGTCCACTCCACCTCCGAGTGGGCGGGGTCCCATAGCCCATGGATATGATGGATGGGATTATCCTGACTGCAGCTGCAGGCTCTCTCCATTCCCTGGGATGGCCATTGCCCATCATCGTCTCCTCACCGGGTGACTTGGGTGAGTCCACTAAGCTGTAGAGTAGGAGTTGCAGCTCCACCAAGATTTCAGACACAGCTGGCATATGGGCAGGCCAAAGGCTCCAGTCTCTGGAAGTATACCTACAAATTCCAGCATCATATATAGGTTTGAATAAAATGGACTGATGGACCATGTGCAGGGAGGACTTATTTGAGTCCAACTCTGTCACTCTCAGGAGCACAGATTCCAAAATAGAGTCCACTGGTAGGGCATTAATCTCTGGAGATATCCCCTCGCCCCCATATAGGACCTGGGTGTCTCCAGAGCCCTCAGGAGCCCATCTGTGTGGGATGATATCCACTTTGGTGTTCTATGAGATCCTACTGAGGTGTGTGTAAGTGTTACCTCTGGGATGACCTCCTGACTCTCTTTGAAGTCTCTTAGCCACATGAACTCATTTGTCTTTACCTTTTCCCCCTTTTATTCAAGGTCTTTTTTCAGTTGTATTGCCAGTTGGCACTTGGTATTAATCCTTGTTGACAGGGAGGCTCATCCCCGGGGCTCATGTCCCACGCTGGGGGCAAGGTAATGCATTCATATGGTGAGTTTGGCTTAGAGAGAGGCCACATTTGAGCAACAAGGAGGCTTTCAGGTGACAACCTTTAGGCACCCCATAACAGTAGGCTAAGTTTCAATTATAAGAGCAAAGACTCGTAAGACTAGTCATCAATAACAAGAACCCATCAGTGGATCATCCTCTTTTGCCAGACACTGCCCTTGCATTCAGGGAACTGTTGCTGCTCTCTTGGAGAATGTGGCAGAGCTCTCCAGGCTGGGAATTCAGTATTCCCTCATTTATTGAGTGATTGTCTACCCACTGTGACCATGCCCCACCCCTTGATCATTTGAACATTTTTAAATATCTTTCATGTATATTCAGGTGAACTTCTTCTCATGAAACCCCCATCCCAGATACCCCCCGCCAATGACCCTCTACTGCCCCTTTTGTAACCCTTCTGTGATCTAAACCTTCCTTGAAGATGAAGCCCATATAATAGCCAAATACAATTAATAAGAAAATGAAGTAATAGTGATAAGCTTAAATGTAAGAGATAAAGTACATGGAAACTCAGGAAAAAAACCTGAAAATAAAAAAAATTAAAGGATTGGGACATTGAAAAAATGGGAAAAAACAAAAAAAATTTTTTTAATTTATTATTTTTTCCTTTTTCACTGCATTATTAGGTGTCCAATCTGTACTGTGACACCTTCCCCTTCTCACTCCCCAGTGTCTCCCAAATTTTCATTTAATTTTCAAAGAAGTTTTAGGTCACACCACAGTCATACACAGAATACTAGAGACTCTCATATACCCAACCTCCTTCCCCTTTCCTCACCCCATATTAAAACGTTTTTTATGTGGATGGTAGCATTGTTATAACTGTTATACAGATAGTGAAACATAGCTACTAAATATTGTCAATGGTTTACAGTATAGTTTACAATTTAGATGGTACAGTCTAATAATTTTTGATGATATTTACCATGTCCTGTGTCCATTACTGTAAGGAAATGAAAACTATTTCCCATGACCACTAAATACCCCCTGTTTGATCTTTTCTGTTCCTTACTCCCCATCCCCCTGGGGCACATGACACTCGCCTGTCTTGACTCATTGGATGACAAGATTCATAGTTACATGCAACAAGATGTCTTGACAAGCTGATTATCCTCCCCTATTAGGCACCTAGTCCCCCTCCCATCTCTCCCCCCAATATCCTGTATATTCTAGCCCACCCTTCCTAATCTACCCACCCTGTCAACCATGCACCATCAAACCCAGTAAAATCACTACCTACCTTTCTTATCCTTCAATATGCAATGATACTCTATCACTTTACCATAGATTAAGTCCATATGGGCAATGGGTAACAGCCTTCCCTTCTCTTTCACACACTTTTTAACCTATCTTTCAGACAATGGTTCTCAGGGACTGCTCACTTTCCTCAATTCAAATCAGTGAGGTCATATAAGGTTCATCCTTCAATGCCTGACTTGCTTCACTCAACATAAGGTCTTCAAGATTCATCCATGTTATTCCGTGTGTTAGCACTTTATTCCTTCTTACAGCTGAGTAATATTCCATTGTATGTATGTACCACATTTTGATTATCCATTCATCTGTTGATGGGCACCAGGGCTGATTCCAACTTTTGGCAATTGTGAACAATGTCACATGAACATTGGTGTGCATATATCTGTTCGAGTCTTTGCTTTCAGTTCTTCTGGGTATATACCTAGCAGTAGAATTGCTGGATGATACAGAAGATCTGTTGTCAGTTTTCTGAGGAACCACCAAATGGTCATCCACAGTGGCTGGACCATTCCACAATCACACCAGCAGTGGATCAGGGTTTCTATACCTCCACATCCTCTCCAAACTTACAGTCTGCTCTTTTTTTAATAGCTGCCATTCTGATGGGTGTAAAATGGTATCTCAATGTATTTTTGATTTGCATTTCCCTAGTAGCTAGTGATGTAAAGCATTTTTTCATGTACTTTTTAGCCATTTGTATTTCTTCCTTGGAGAAGTGTCTTTTAAGGTCACTTGCCCATTTTTTAAATGGGTTGTTTGTCTTTTTATTTTCGAGGTCTAGGATTTTGTTACATATGCAGGATATTGGGCTTTTTTCAGATATATGGTTCCCAAATATTTTCTCCCATTGAGAAGTCTGCCTTTTTATTTTCTTAATAAAATACTTTGAAGTGCAGAAGTTTTTAACTTGGAGGAGATCCCATTTATCTATTTTTTTCTCGCTGCTTGTGCTTCGGGTTTGAAGTTCATGAAAGTATTTCCTATTACAAGGTCCTGTAGTTGCTTCCTTACATTATATTCCAAGATCTTTATGGTTTTGGCTCTTATATTTATATCTCTGATCCATCTTGAGTTGATTTTTATATAAGGTGTGAAATGGTATTCCTCTCTCATTCTTTTGGATATGGATATCCAGTACTCCAAGTACCACTTGTTAAAAAGGCCATTCTCTCCCAACTGAGTGGTCCTGGTGGCCTTGTTGAATATCAGATGACTGTATATACAAGGATCTATATCAGAACTCTCAATTCAGTTCCATTGGTCAGTATGTCTATCCTTGTGCCAATACCATGCAGTTTTGAACATTGTAGCTTTGTAGTATGCTTTAAAGTCAGGTAATGTGACACCTCCAACTTCATTTTTCCTTTTCAATATGTCTTTGGCAATTTGCGGCCTCTTACCTTTCCAAATACATTTTGTAGTTAGTTTTTCCAGTTCCTTAAAAAATACACTGTTGAGGGGGCCAAGATGGCGTTAGTGTAGGAGGGCACACACTGCAAGCTCCCAGAGCAAGGCCGATTGTGGACTGGGTCCTGCCCAGGGGTCTGTGCTGTGCACGCATGGAGTGAGAAGCTTGGGACATATATCTGCGTGGATCAACGGCGTGGACAGAACGGAAGAGATTCGTGAGTTTTAAGGCTCCCAGTGGTGTTTGGCACAAATGGCTGAGCCCCTCGGTTAGGGAGGAAAAATAAAATAAAATAAAATGGCCATTTGGAGCTGTGAGCAGGGCGAAAAAGTTTTATTTTCTGGGGATCTGGCTGCCTGGCGCCCCTTGAACCTTGTGTGAACATAACAAATGAGCTAATCAGTACCCGGTGAACCGGAGGGGGGATTCTGGTCAGGGAATGGAGCTGATTTCCCTAGCCACCCAGGGATAAGACCCAGGCCGCTGCGGAGCCAGGAAGAAGGGACACTTCCCAAAAGAGGGAGGGTTCTGTTGGAGGACAGGGAAGGGTATTTTATATTTTTAGACATCGATCTGGCTGCCTGCACCGCCCCATAGCTTTGGGGAGCAGATAAGCCGACCTGAAGCACCATTAGGCTGAGAGCAGACACGAATCTGCACTCAAACTGATTCACTTAGCAGCCCAGTGACACTCGAGCTTGGCTCCAGAAGGGGCGGAACCCGCCGTCTTTAGCACTCCTCACTGACTAACAACAGAGCTACAGCTAATCTGGGGAGTCCGGAAAGTGGGACATGCTTGATTAATTTCCACGGGCACAGCTAGGGTCCCTTCTGTAAGGGGGTTGGTCTAATGGAGGAATTATTTTGGGTCCTGCATTTGGCTAATAAAAAAAAAATTTTTTTAAAAAAAGTGAGGTCACCTCAACAAATGAAAAATAAATTCTTTTTAATTTAGTTTAATAGCTAAAAGCTGCTTCAGGACCTGCATATAGAACCCTGTGGGGAAATTGATTGATAAACACAAGTAGGCAGGAAGGATCCACGTGGACCCTAGGGGAATCATTGACCCCCCTTAGCTCTGTTTGACTGCTTGCCTGTGTGGATCTTTGGTTTCTCTCGGTTTCTTTCTGGTCTCTTGCTATTCTTTCCTCTTTCCGAACCCCTTCCTTTTTCCTTCTATTTTTTTTTTAATAGGTGCTGCCAGCTTGTCGCTTCTTTGCTGAGCTTCTTTTACAATAATTTCCCACTCGATGTATATATTGATTCTCTATTACAAACTATCACTTATCCTTCCTGCATCTTTCTGCCTTCTGTTTTCTGTTGTGGCTCTTAGATAAAACATTTTTTCATAGGCCCACAACTTAAGGGTGTCAATTTCTATTCCATTTATTTTGTTTTCTTCTTATTATTATTTTTATTAGTATTAACTTTTTCCTTTCAGTCCTTTCTTTGCTATTTCTCTCCCTCCTCATAATTCTAGCCTTCTAAATCACTATATATATATTCCGTCATTTGTTTTCCCTGTCCATTGTAGGAACTCCATATTTTGTCCTAGTACTCTACACTGCCTACACAAGTTAAATATTCATCTCATTAAGTCTCATTTTGCCCCTCTTCTAAATTTTATCAATATTACTATTATCCTTCTGCCTTCCTTACATCTTTTGATTCCTCTGGCCCTAACCTTTTGCCTTCAAGGGATCATAGAAAGAAGCAAGGAAATAAAATAAGGAGAAAAACTGCCAAAGAGAAAACTTAACTCAAACGCAGAACAAACAGCTAAATAAAATTCTAGAGCATAGAGAAAAGCTAATCAACTGAACAAACCCATCAAGATAATATGATGACCAGAGGGCAACAGAAAAATACAAATGACTCTGAGAAACTGGAAAACATGGACCATTCTAATGCACAAAATAAAAACCAGGAAGCAATGCAGTACATCGAACAACTAATCAAAGCTATCCAAACAAATATCATGGACCAACTTAAAGAACCGAAGGAAGAGATTAAGGATATAAAGAAGACACTGGGAAAATATACTGAAGAAATAGCTAACACACCTAAAAAGGTAATGGATATGATGGTGAACAAAGGCACAAGCCAAGAAATGAAAAAGACGCTGGACTCACATGGCAACAGATTTGAATAGGCAGAGGAAAGAATTTGTGATATGGAAGACAATACAGTTGAAATCAAAGAGATTGTAGAACAGATAGACAAAAAGATAGAAAAAAATCCAGCATGTTCTCAGGGGATTAACTGATAATACAAAACACACAAACATACGCATTATGGGCATCCCAGAAGGAGAAGAGAAGGGAAAGGGAACAGAAGGAGTGTTGAAGGAAATTATGGCTGAAAACTTCCCAACTCTATTGAGAGAGATAGATGTGCAGATCCAGGAAGCACAGCGCACCCAAAATAGTGTAAATCCCAACAGGCCAACTCCAAGACATGTATTTGTCAAAATGTCCAATGCTCAAGACAAAGAGAAAATACACAAGGCAGCAGGAGAAAAGAGAACCATCACATACAAGGGAAGCACAATAAGAAAAGTGCTGATTTCTCAGCTGAAACAATGGAGGCAAGAAGACAGTGGTATGACATAGTCAAAACTCTAAAAGAAAAAAACTGCCAGCCACGAATTCTCTATCCAGCAAAATTGGCATTCAAAAATGATGGAGAGTTCAAAATATTCACAGATAAACAGCAATTAAGAGAGTATGTCAAGAAGAAACCAGCACTTCAAGAAATACTAAAGGAATCTCTACACTTGAAAGGAAAAAACAAAGGAGAGAGAGTTGGAGGAGAGTTTAAAAACAACTGAAAACTCAAAAAGAGAAACAAAACAACATATGACATATATTAACCGAAAGAAAAAATGACTGAAGTAAGAAATTCGTTATGAGTAATAACACTGAACGTTAATGGATTAAATTCACCAATCAAAATACACAGATTGGCAGAATGGATAAGAAAATATGATCCATCTATATGCTGTCTACAAGAAACCCACCTTCGGCCCACGGATTCAAGGAGGCTGAAAGTGAATGGCTGGAAAACCATTTTACAAGCTAGCAATAGCCAAAAAAGGGCAGGAGTAGCTATTTTAATATCAGACAAAATAGACTTTAAATGCAAAACTATTGTAAAAGACAAAGATGGACACTACATATTAGTAAAAGGAGTAATCTCTCAAGAAGAGAGAACAATCATCAACATTTACGCACCTAATCGAGGTGCCTCAAAATACGTGCGGCAAACTCTGGAAAAACTAAGAGGAGAAATAAATTCCTCTACAATTATAGCAGGGGACTTCAATACACCACTATCATCATTACACAGAACATCTAGGCAGAGAATTAATAAAGAAACGAAGGCACTCAACAATACATTAGAAGATTTGGTCTTAATAGACATATACAGAACACTACACCGAAATACAGCGGGATTTACATTCTTCTCCAGTGCACATGGAACATATTCCAAAATAGACCACATGCTAGGCCACAATACAACACTCAATGAATTCAGAAAGATTGAGATTATACAAAGTAATTTCTCTGACCACAACGGAATGAAG